>JAYDYQ010000513.1:0-64631 GCA_034814905.1 Penstemon davidsonii | reverse complement strand
CATATTTTCTGGTTTGCTATGTTATATTTGATGGGCATAATTATTTTATTTGCTATTTTGTGGTGATGCTAATTTGTGGGCATTCATATGGTTTTTACATGATCACTGGTGGGCTTTAATTAGTCTTGTGGAGACATATGTTAATTATTCATATATTAATGCATGCATATGGGTGATGGTATATTATGTTTCTTTGTTGAGTCTTGGTTGCAACATGATCAGTAGTTGGCTTTAATAAGTGGTAGTGAGACATTCACTGTGTGCACATTTAAAGCTTATTGGTGCATTTATGTCCTGTACCAAAATATTTTGCTTTTTTTAGTTGTCAAATCTTTGGTTACATGTTGAGCTTTCACTTGGGTGCATAGTTATTACATGAGATGAGGAAGATTACATATGAAAATAATCTATAAGATATTCTGACCCTTACCAAAATATTTTGCTTTTTTGAGTTGTCAAATCGTTGGTAACATGAACTTTATTCACTTGGGCACATTGAAGTGTATTGGTGCATTAATATCTTGATAAGGGTATGGAAGACTAATTATTTTGCAGATTCTATTAGATATTCTCACCCATACCAATATTTTTGACTAAACTTCAGTTGTCAAATATTTGGTAACATATTGAGCATTCACTGTGTGCATATTTAAAGCTTATTGGTGCATTTATGTTTTGCATGTCATGAGGATGATTACATATGCACATAATCTATGTCATGTACAAAATTATTTTGCTTTTTTGAGTTATCATATCTTTCATTCTTGAAAAGCATGTTGTGTCTTTTCCATATTTACTTTTTGCATATATATTTTATTACCTTTTTCATTTCCAATGCTTGTAATTAATGCCAAAAATCTCTTCACTTACCTTTTTTAAAATAATCTGGCCCCATTGAAACTTGCAACTGCCTATATAAGGGCAATTCATCTCAACCGAACACAACACTTCTTATTCCTTGTTCAAGACAAACAGTGAGTTCCCTTTACTTTTTGTCAAAAATCTTATTCCTTGTTAGTCCATTTACACATTCTTCCTTCATACTAATATCATCAATATAAAACAAATAATGCTTTTATTATTGTTAACTGCAGGTAAAAAAATGCCACTCACAAGGAGACAAATAGTTGATCTCAATGCCAGGTATGATGGTTGGAGCCCCGAGGAAGAAGCATACATGATAACCAAATTATTATGTGCTGCCAGGAGGGACCTTGTAAGAGACATTGAAGATCTTCGTCAATGTCTTCAAAGGATCAGTGTCAAAATGACTGAAAACTTTCGGCGAATATTCCACTTAACATCACTTCGCTTGAAGTTGGAACGCATACGAAGGGAATTTATCGACTTCAAAGAGTTTCTGGAGCTTCCTGGGATACAGTATGACCCATACACATGCCGCACTACCGTCTCTAATGCATACTGGACTGTGATCTCCCCAAACGTAAATGTGTAGTTTTGTTTTAATTATTTCAATTCAATGATATATAAATTCCTACTAACCTTTTTCTCTTTTATTTCTAGGACGAGCCGGGGAGCTATCGGAGGTACCGGGTTGAAGGGCATCGATACTACCGCAAGCTGAAGTATATCTTTGAGATGAAAGAATGTGCCCACTTCCCCCGATCCCTCCTCGACTCCCCTCTATATCCCACTGACCTCTCTGCCAATGATGAGGATGCCCTTGTGGTCTCGCCTATTCGTATTTACGATGATAACCTAGATCCTAAGGCTGCTGCCCCCCCTTCCGAAGAGGTAAATCCTCTTGCTATTGTGCTATATGAGGGAGGAAGTTCTGGGGCAGCCGATGATGTCAATGGTGGTGCAGGGGGTGGGTTGAATGATGTTGACTAATGGGTGCAGGGGAAGGAAGTTGTGGGTGTATGTTTTAGTTTTTTATTAGTGATGTTATGAACTCGTGGGTTCTTCATGAACATTTTGCTTCAAATACATTAAGAACCATTTAAAATATTATTTTGTGGTGGTATTTATGGAGGGGAGTATGGTGGATTTGGTTAGGTTTGGGATGTTTTAATTTTTAATTTGAATGTATTCATGTAGGTAGATTTTATAAATCTGCCATTATGTTTTATATAAATTATGTTTTATATTTATAAATCTGCCATTAACTTTAACTTTTGCTCAATTGAATTATTTTGGTTTTTTTCCTCTTCCAGTTGTCAAATCATTGAATTAAAGGCTGCAATATTCTTCAAAACTTTATAGAACATTGCAGCACCAGACGTGAACATTTTTATAAATCTGCCAGTAACTTTAACTTTTACTCAAATTTGGTTTTCTTCCTTTCGTAAAGTCATTCAAATTGCACTGACTTTATTGAGATTCCTTCAAAGGCTGAAATGTCCCACTGCCCGTGTATACTTTGTAGAAAATTGCAGCAGCATTAGTCAACATTTTTTACTTGCAAATCTTTTGATGTATATAACAATTTTTGGAATACAACTTCCAAACAACCTTAACTCAAAAATGTTTGCAAATCAAAGATTCAACACTTTTAAATTTTTAGTCAGAAAATGCAAATCATTCAAACATTTTATCAACAGAAAAATGTGTTGCAAAATTCATTCTGGCATTATCAGTATTCTTAAAAACGTGTAATAAATCATTCAAAACTTTCAATAATAAGAGACTCTAGCAAAAATTCATATTGAATCAACATTAAGTTACAATTACATGGCTCCATAATCCATATTTGCACAGTATTATGCCAAAAATTCTCAAATTCAATTAGCAAGGGTCTTAAAAATCATTTAGACCACCAAATACAAATATACCATCATGACTTACAAAAACAAGAAATACTTCAACAAACATGGCTACAAAATTAATACGCTTCATAATAATTCCTAAGCCATGTATGCATGTATCATACCTAAGATTTAACCACCTAATTAACACCCCCATGGGTCCAAAACTAACACAAAGATTCACATACCATACCTAATATCATAAAAAGAAAGTTGCAATGTCTCACTTTCACACATATAGCATAATCATCAAACCATAAACCATAATTCATGGCATCTTACCCTCGAGCATCATGTGTGCTTGTATTTCACGATTACGTTCACTCGAACGTAAAAACAAGCTTACATGCCTTTGGTCATCCATGATCTTGTAACAAAGAAAGTTCATATTTTCTTCGGTTAGCCCCGGAACCTTCTCCAATGCGGCAATGACCTTTATAGCCTTTTCATCCACCGTATCTTCCTCTTTGCTCATTCTTGGTGTAAGATTCATGAAAATAGATTTTGCCACCTCAATGAAACTTGTCAAGACGGGCACAATAGACTCATTTTGTGCGGTTTCGGGTGTTTTCACCTTCCTTTCTCTAGTCAATTTAAATTTCTTCTTCTTCTCGTTCCCACCAATCTTAAGACCAAGTTGCTTCACCTTAGATTTGCTTTTCTTCCACCTCCATCAGATGTATTCGGAGTAGAGTTGATTTTGTCTTTCATTTGATCCCCACCCCAATCAGATGCATCCATCATTAAATCGACATATGGACTATCAATATCAAATGATGGAATGTACGATTCCACTACCGGTTCTGTTCTCATTTGCACATTGTTTGAGTCAAGGTTTTCACTCAATAATATGTCCTCCACAACATCAGTGAACCCTTGAGCATGATCCCCCGTAGCCCTATCCTTTCCTAACAATTCACACCAATCATCATAGTACCTCCAAGACTTCATCCTCACCGCAAAAACTTCACGATTAGCCTTTCGAGGAAGAAAAAGAAGTTTAGAACACAAACAAAAATAAAATCAAACTTTTATTTATAAAATTTAGCAAGTTCTCATTTACCCGTGCATATTCAGCCCAAACATCATCATTGACCTCTATCATTTTAGCATTGTCATTCCATCCAAAGCCACTAGTACCCAACATGCCAAGCAATAAATAGTATTGTTTTTTCGAAACTGTCAGCTTTGAGTTTATGTGCCCGACTTTAATGTCGCTTCCCGGTATCCTTGTATTAATTGCGGATTCTAAGGCATGTGAATATACTGGCTTAAACCCATTATCAGCCTTCCATCCAGTTGAAACCATCTCATGCAAACAAGAAATCAATGTTTGCTCCTCATCATTACTCCAAATTCTACGAGGTCCTGTGGAGTTCTTGTTGAGCGCGATGTTTAGGCATACCTTGGTATTGGCTTCATTTAGGTTTCCTGCTATATAAAGTTATTAACGAAGAAATGCATTAGGATTGTTAAACATTGAACACATTACCATATAAACATTAACCTGGGCTAACCCGTTTTCAAAAACAAGTCCATCAATTTCTCGTGAATTGTTCCAAACATTAAAATGAAATAAAAACCACAATCATACAAACAAATTATCCACATATACATAATAATGTACCATCGTAATTAAACCACAATCATATAAAAAATCATCACAACCTCAAACATAATATCCAATCAAACAAAGTAATTTTCGGCACAAAACACAACAAGTGCGTTTATCTCAAGGACTCGACAACCAATCGTCATACATAGCATGAGCCATAGTATCTTGATAATCAGTTCACGCTTGTGAGGGCTCAACAACATCGACGAATTCACCATTAGGACCTTGCCCATCCAATTTATCATCATTTTCTGATTCACTAGACAAATCTGAATCTGACATGCCATTGGCCATTGCCATTAGCTGAAAATTATGGATAAGAATACAAGCCATGATAATTCGGTTTTGAATCTTCAATGGGTAGGAAGCATCACTTTTAAGTATTGCCCACCTCCGTTTAACTTGACCGAAACACCGTTCAATGACGTTCCTTGCCTGGGAATGCTTCATGTTGAAGTACTCTTTATAATTTTGAGGAGAATCTTGTCCTACACCCCATTCCTTTAAATGGTAGCGCACTCCCCTATAAGGCGTCAGAAAACCTTCCCCATTCGTGTAACCATTATCGCAAAGATAGTATGTTCCTATGATATTCATAAAAGAAAAAAAAAATTAACATTGTTATTTAACATTTAATGGAATTGTATGAACGAGAATATATGATGCATAAAAAGGTTTATATTCAAATCGTATACCGGCTGGAATTCGAAGTCCGTTGGGGCGTGTAATAGCATCTTTAAGGACCCGACCATCTGCAGCGGAACCCTCCCATCCAGTCAATGCATACATGAATTTTCCATTTACATCGCAAGCAACGAGCACATTAGTTGCAACATATCATTTCCTTGATCTATAGCGTGGTTTATCGGCAACCGGTGCTAGTACCCTCACATAAGTACCATCCAAAGTCCCTAAACAACCCTACAAAAAACATATGAAAAGTACTTAAGTTGTTTTATTTTAACCAATCTAGAACAAATTAAGTAAGTAGTAATTTATGTGTACGTACCGGAAAACAACCTCATCTTGAACTTTCGTCATTTTCTGAAATTGGTATAAGTTGTGATAGTAAAATGGAATGGTATTTAAGCAAACTATTCAATATACGGTGGAAACACTTGCTCACTATATCCCCAGATCGACGATAATCAAACCCCACGATTCGATTTTTCTTGTGATGTGAAAGGACGGACAAGAACATTGCACCTTGTTCATTGTGTGGCACGTATTTAGTGTCCCTTAGACCACCAAGGTTATGCAACAAACTACATAGCTTACTAAAAGAAGTCATAGTGAACCTTAAGCATGACTTAGTTTTAATATCCGTCTTCGTGGTTACGCGATGTAAATACTTGGCTTGTTTGTGTTTCTTACGTATGATGCTATACCTTTTTCTCTTTCGATTAGACGATTGGGAATTAGAGTGTGCTTCGTGTGCAATGAGGCATAAACATATTATTATAACACATTTTCAAAAAAGCTGGCGGAAGAAATTTAGGAGTTGTTCTTTCCTCCCCAAATCCATACCCAGCGGTATTCTGTATTTTATATGCCAAGAGCTTGAATTTAGATATATGAAATAATTGTTTCAAACATATGCCAAAAATATATTTGACTAGCCATAACCAAGCATTACAAAAAACCACTCCACTAAAGTACTACCAGTGTATTTGAAATAGTTGTTTCAAGAAGAATTACACACACACACACAAAAAAAAAAATCTGTACAAAGAATTAGAAAGGAAAAAAAACAAAAGTAAAAACAACATACGTAAAAAAAAATTAAAAAAAATAGCATTGGAAAAAAAAAATATGTAAGACACCATTCTCTAGTACCACACTTCAACTAAAAACAGTTCACGCAAAAAAATAAATAAATAAATAAAAATCTTCTAAAAAAAAACATCAGCTGAAAAAAAAAAAATGGGAATAGCTCACCTTCTAATCAAGAAAAATGAAATACAAAATTTAGGAAGTAAACTAATGAGTAAATGTGTTCTTACCCTATTTCTTGTCCTTCTTCAACTTGTTCAAGTACCTATGACCTTGAGCTATGTTAACACAAAAAATGGAACAAATTAATAGAGATTTCAAAGCTTGAGTAGTCAAGAATTACTTCTTAGTTCTTGGTTTAACAAAAAAGTAAACAATAATGGAGACAAAAAAAAAAATTGCAATCGACCAATTAGGTGGGGTGGCCCACTATTCTCCATGATAACTACGGGCTGCCCGTTAAATAATCAAGCCAGTCGAACACGAAATACGGCCTATTTCTTTAGGCCGATTTATACAATTGGGGCCTAATCAAAGCAAACGAACAGGGCCTTAGTAAACAACCAATACAAATTGATGAAAGTGCAATTATTGTCACTTATTTTCTTGTCACTGAATAACAATTTTGTTGTAGTGATAATAATATATATTTGTGTTTATCCACAATAATGCAGGACAAGAAGAGATATGAATCTATTGATAATATATGTAAGAAATATTATCCAAGAGAAAGGGATGAATTTCGTGATTTTCTACTCATGGTTAATTCAACAAAAGAAGCCTAGATGAAGTTATAGCACCGGACCTCATTAAAGAAATTGAGTGAGGTTAACCAATATTTGGATATCTCACAAAAAAAAAGTTATAGACGATATAGGCTTTGGAACTATGAGCCGTGTCCAATGCGATCAAGTGGACCGGATCATACTGCGATGGATAGTGGATAATTATGATCATGAGAACAATACATTGTCGATCCATGGCCATAATATTGAGTTTATCGATGAAAGAATTCATAGGGCGCTTGAAATTCCATATGGTGGCATTGAAATAAAATTGGATTCGACTAGCAAAGAGGGGCTGCTAAAATATCACAATTTGTTCAAAATTTCGAATGGAAGGATAGACTTGAATGACTTGGTGGAGAGAATTAATGATTCACCAAGAGATTTTGGGGAAAACTTCAAGATGATGTACATGATTTTGTTGTTTGGGGTTGTTTTGTTCCCAAGCACCCGACCTCATATGTCCGCAATCTTATTTGAATGATTGCAATGAAGAATTGGTCTGCACTAGTATTGGACTTCCTAAACTACGGCATAAGGTCTTGAAAGACACAATCAATAACATACTTATGTGGTTGCCTATTCTTGTTGGAGGTAATTTTTTGTTATAAATTAAAAACACAATTCAATGCAATATACGTGAACACATTCATGTTGTTCACTTTTTAAATGAATCGCTGGTTATGTACTTGGCACATATCAGGCCCCTTGGTTCCGTATCCCGTGTTATCTTATAATCAAAAATTCTATATGTGGAGCAATTAACTAAGTCGAAAGTCAGTTTGATATGGACTGAATTACGCAATAATGGTGGATATTGGAATCCGAAGGTATGTCGTACAATGAAAAATATTTATAATTGACAGGCTTGCCAAATATATATATATATATATATATATATATGTGTGTGTGTGTGTGTGTGTATGTATGGATGAAACTAATATTATTAGGGTCATTAATTCTACTATTGAATATAACTTGCCTGCAAAAACATAGGTCATTTAGTAAATTTAATGAACTAAATTGAATGTATTAGCTGGTTTGGTTTTATCAGGGTAAGTCTTTAATGTTTTCAAATTAGCTTAGCTTGATTTGTACTGAAAATATTGGGACCATTGTACTTCTTGTTGTTTAGAGTATTTGTTTCAGTTAATAAAAAAAAATATTGACATGCTTTCTTGCTTGATACACCAACGCCAAACAAGTATAACACTGAGAACTTCGGTCCAAAACCTGCTGATATCACTACGAATTAAAAAAATGAGTCGCATGATCAATCTAAGTTGGACGAGAATATAAAGTCAAATGACCGTGAATGTGATCTCCAAAGTCAGATTTCATAGCTGACTTTGAAGTATTCTACATTGGAGATTACCGTGCGTCAAATGGCTAATGTGATTAATGAGGTGTTATCTAAGAACTCATTCACTCCCCAACCATCTGTTAAAAATATTCCAAATATTGGTTCATCGGAACAAGTTGACTCAATGATCCATTCCAAGAACAATAAAATTGACGGTGCGGAGCAGCTTAAATGATATAGTCAAAGAGCATTTAAATGGAGTCTTTCAAAGTGTGTCGCCAAATCCTTCAATTAATGAGCATAGAAATGTTAAAACTGAAGAGATACTTGATCCCCAGATGATCCAAAACTAAAACCAAGGGTGCTTGACTTCAGCGAATTTGATGGATTTGTTCGTCAAGAGGAAGGCGTGAAAAGTGATTCCAAGAAGTTTGATTTTACGGGGAAGGGATTAAATGCAGCCCACAATATGATGATGTTGATGTATTTTCATTCTTATTTGACGAAAAGTTGCCCCAAAGGTACATCTAAATAAATAATTATTATCTTAGCTCAATTAAAAATATCATGAACGTAATTAATATTTTTAACTAATGATTTTTTGGTTTGGTAATGGTTTTTACTATAGCGAATTGGTGATCGATTATGGGGAATGGCATCTCTCAAGGGAAAACTTAAGATGCCTGATGCTGTTAACGCAATTACACGAATTTGTAAGATAAAACATTTGCTTACTTATTATTGGCACATAATCGTTTGAAAATTCATAGTTAATATTCCTTTTAGGTCCTTGACTGCGTTGCTTATATGAAGACAATAGACATGCAAAACAAGAAAACATATTCTTAATATTGGTATTTTTCAATAATGTTTTTGGTATGTTCGAATACTTGCTAATTTTTTAATTTGTTTGTATAAAAGATGGTAGATAATCAACATTAATACCAAATTTCCATACAACAACTTATTTTCAATGCCGATTATGAATATGAAAAGATTATCACTCAGTTCTTTGAAGGCGAATGCTATTTCACTGGAGATATCGATTTTTGCGAACAAATTTTCCTTCCAATAAATGATATGAACAACCACTGGTTCTTATGTGTTGTTGATTTTGCACTAGAAGCAATACACATATATGATTCTTTCCCTAATGCACTCATGAAAGAATATAGAAGTGGGCTTGTGTAGGAATTGGTAACAAATTTCATTAGTGCAAATTCTTAGTTAAAAATAAACCACATAAACTAATTTGTCCAGTCAATATGGTGCAGATGGAAAGGCTGGACCATTTGCTTAAAAAATGGGCCCTTGCGATGTATAAATTGAAAAATTTGAGAGATGGATTCTTGTTTGATGATGACAGTTGGTTCCCAAGACAAACGAACGGGTATAATATCACTTCCAAATAATACATTCATAGATTATTGAAATTTTTATAACTCAAATTTGGGTATATTTTTTTTCTAGGTTCGACTGTGGGCTTTATCTATGCATGAAATTAATGTTTGATAATGGTCATACTAGGCATTTAACTTCGGTGAGTTTTGATTCTTATGTGCTGAAATTTTAATATTTTCCTTTTTGTCCTATTAATGTTTCATGGTTATCAGGTGATTATAATAGCTAATCATGTATTGGTTATTTTATCAGGAAAAATCATTTATTGCACGATGCCAACTAGCAGCCGCTCTTTACAAGTGCAAGGCCAATAAGTTTGCCTGGAATGTGCGATCGTTTTATATGAGTCAATGATACAATATTTTGAATAAGACTTGTTTTATGGTTTGATTTCCCATGTTTTGTTTTATGATTTGAATACCCATGATTTGTGATACGATCTAGAATCATTTTAGTTTTTTTTCTTCTTTTTGTAGGATATGATATATTTAACTGGGGGTGAACTTATGTAATTGAGTTGAAAGATGATGGTTTGATTTCTAGTGTTTTGTGTAAATTGTGGTTATTTAAAGATTCGGTTTTTGAAATGAGCCACACAATATTTTGGTAGTATGTGATACATGGGTCAACGTATATATATAGCACGGTGCCTCTGCCCTGTTCAACTGGGGAGTATTGTTCATGTATATGTGTATGTTACTGCATTAGTTGGGCTTTGAAATCACTTAGGTGGCGGTGTTATTTATTTAAAACAGTGCAACAGAGCTTTTATTCTGCGTGTGGGAAACAAATTATAAAATATAAAGTACAATTCTTGTAATCTGATTTTTAGTCTAAGTACCGGGAAGTAATAAGCAGATTAGGAGTACCTAAAATCTTCATGACACCTTGAATAGCTTTCTTCATTTCTTGAGCGAAATTGGTATAAAAATTAAAACTAAGTTGAAGTTGTTTATAAGTTGTTGCTTGTTTTTTCCTTTTTGTTGTCCTTTTTATAATAAGTAGTACTTTAAACAAGTAGATTTTTTTTTGGGAAAATCAATCACACTTTCCGATGTATTAGCATATATGATTTTTTTTTTTTTTTTTTTTTTTTTTTTTTTTTGTAAAATGTAGATAAGCGAAACACATGGCACCAAGAACTCAATCTTTACAAAAAAATCTTGTTGACAAATTGACACCAAAAGATACATCATAGAAAAAGAATGTTCTGCAAGAGCAAACAATGGGCAAGCTAAGAGCATTGCCAAAGACAGATTTGTTAGCAAGAAAACTAAGGATAAATATTTGTTAATGTCAAATAGCAATAGTTTAGGGGGTATAAGTGCAAATAACCCGTTGTATATATTTATCAGATTCCCACAATATTGTCAATCAAAAAGTTAAACTTAAGATTTCAGCTTAATTTCACTTTTCGCCCTACAAATAGGAGCATTTTTCATTTTGCACCCTATAAAACTTTTTATCCCACTTTGCACCCGGCAAATCAGAATTTTTCTTCAAATTACACCCTCAAGTAATTTCAGTCCATTTGAGTCACCGGATTAAAGGCAAATTCGTCTAGTCACATTAGTAATTTTTCTTGGAGAGAATTGCACTTGTGGTACCAAGCTATATGCCAATTCTCACTTGTGGTACCATAAAAATTGAGGCCGACATATTTGGTACTACAATTTAAGAAATTGAATCACTTTTTGTACCGCCGTTAAAAATCACCGTTGAGTGATGACGTGGCAATTAAATCTTATTGCAAATTGATGCCTCTACTTATGTTGACTGAAAATTCTACCCCATAACATTTAGGTTGGCAAAATAACCCCACATCTTCAAATTTACTGACGATATTAGTCCACATTGTTGCCCAATTTTAAAATTATTTTGAATAAGACACGTGCAGACCAATTTGGAGATTTTACTTCTATATTTACATATATATTTAACTAATTTGCCAACCTGAAATGTTATGGGGTAGAATTTTCAGTCAACATAAGTAGTGGAATCAATTTTGCGATAAGACTTAACTGCCACGTCATCACTTCACGGTGATTTTTAACGGCGATACCAAAAGTGATTCGATTTATTAAATTGTGGTACCAAATGTTTCGACCTCAATTTCTATGGTGCCACAAGTGAGAATCGACATATAATATGATACCACAAGTGCAAATCTCTCATTTTTCTTGCATTTTTTTAATAAATCTAGAAGTTCTGCATATATTGGATGCAAATCTTGATCTGCATATATTTAAGACTAAACAAAATTCTTTATTTATTTGTTTCCCGTTTATCATTATTCTATATTAATATTATATTAATTTTTTTTCTTGTTCCAGTATTATATAGTGTTTTATTTTTTGCTTGTTCCTGTATTTGCAATGTTTTTATGTTGTAATTAAATAGTAATAATTTCCGTTTTAATTGTATTAATTGTTTTTGTAATGGAAAAAAACTATAAAAAATAAATTGGGATGGTTAATGTGATTGGACAAATTTGTCCTTACTTCGGCGACTAAAATGGCCTGAAATTACTTGTGGGTGCAATCTAAAGCGAAATTGTGGTTTGTAGGGTGCAAAGTGGAAAATGCTCCTATTTATTGGGTGCAAAGTTGAATTAAGCTAGATTTCTTACCTATTGATTCAAACTGTGCAGTTCAGGAATACAACAAAGTTGTTGTAGTTCCATCGAACTAACAATTTACCCTCCTGTAATATGCATAATGCTTAATTTACTCCCTTGTAAAAGATTTAAAGGAGTAATTTACCTCCTTCCACACGAAGAGTGTAAGACTCACCAAAATTGAGAGTGCACATGAAAAGTCTTGCGTAAAATGACAAAAGTATTGGGAGTAAAATGTAACATTTATCATAACACATGGGATATAGTGTCACATTTACATAACACAAGAAGGTAAAGTGCAATATTTATCATAACGAAAGGGGTAAATGCCACATTTATTATAAGACAAGAGGTAAAATATCATATTTATAGTAAGACAGGGGTTAAAATGCCATATTTATAATAAGGCAGGGGTTAAACGACAATGGGACTAACCTAAATGCGAAAAACTTTTAAATATTGGTGGCATCCTACATTTGAGAGACTAATTGAAAATACTGGAATGCGGTTACAATAGTCCATCCCACATTTGATATACTTATAGGTATATATTAGAAGACAAGATTTTACAATGTCATTCTCGTTAGAGCTCTTATGTTTGTTCTCCTAAATAACCAAAACCACAAAGCACGCTAACACAAACAGCAGCAGCAGCAACATAAACTGTTATAAGTCCATAAAACAGATGTGCTCAGTTCTAAATACCCATACAATAGAAAGCGAAAATCAGACAAGAAAAAAAACAACTATCTTTTACCGTGGCTCACAAAAGTAAGTCGTACCCAAATCCCAATAAAAGTGGCAAAGAAAACTCTGATCAGAACAAATCAAAGTAAACTGTAATGGGCTAAATCAATGTTTAGAGAGACAAATATTCAAATTCGTCTAACATGTGAAACTTTCTAAAAGATTGAATGTATTTGCAAGTAAAAATGAGGCTAGCTAGCAACCCTGTAAATAGTTTCACACCATGACAGACAAGTTAATTGGTTCAATGCATCAAAAACGCTTGGCCAAACTTGAAAATGAACAAAATAGGATTACAAACAATTACAAGTGCTGTAAAAAGTAGAAATATACAGTATCAAACCTTACAAGGCAATAAGTATAAATAGTCAAGCAAAGGCTATCAACGTTAAGCTCTCACCAAATGACCAAATAAAATGCACAGCCATTAACATGTAAATCAACGAAGTCGTAAAATTAAGCATCAAATTTGCACAAAGAAAAAAGAAGCCCAAATCTTTTTCTATGATGCATATCCAGATAGATGTGTTGCTTTCTTTTTCTGTGGAGCCTAGGGGTGCGGTTGCCCCCACCCGAAACCCATGTGCCTCTGCCACTGTCCAACCCTAAAAATAATTCAACAATAACACCTACGAATTTAAGCTACTAAGTGCAATTCAACCCTAAACAATTCAACAACATGAATAATTTAGAACAAAAATATATGAGTTAAGTAGTTGTCCATAAAATTAAATTAATTGTCAGTCTAGTTAAGAAGTAATTGTCCAAGAAAATAATTTAATTGTCAGTCTAAAACTTCACAAATACTTCTAGGGGTTGGGGTCTAGGATTTTGGGGGTAGAATGATGACCACGTTGCAGGTACTCGTGTGTTGATGGTAATAGACAAATTAGGGTTCACTCCAACCTGTGAATAATCATATAATTAGAAATATTATTTCGCTAAAGTAAATTAAAAATTAAAATTTATATTTAGATTTAAGAACTAGCCTGATTCGTGTCTAGTGGTCTATCAAAATTTCCCTGAAACTTCTTTTTTTTATTCGGGTCCTCACTTTGACGACGTTGACCCATGGCAGGATTTAGTTGGCAAGTGGTCGCTTTATGGCCGGACTTTCTATGTACACATGCCGAATATTATATAGAAGGTATAAGTAATAAATGACAATGCATAAACTTGACATAAAATAAAACATACCCACAAATTCCACAATTTTGTGGCTTTGATTTAGGTGCTCCTCTAGCTTTAATTTTTGCGGGATCACGGATATTGTGTTTTGCACCAACATCATGATTTTTCTCCTCGACTGTATCATGTGTTTCACCCACTTGGGACTGCATAGCCATATCATCTTCAACCATCTTTGCTATTTTTTTACCCGATTCAACGACTTTGTAAACGGTTGTTTGATTGGGAGGATAAGAAAGTAAGATTCGTCCATTGCTTGTTCATCGTAGCCATCCTTTTGCACTTAAGGTCTACTGGTGTTTTTGATGTTCTGAAAGGTGATTGCAAGTCTGTCCCTGTACTTATTAGCCAACGAGGTTTGAGGATCGTATCAGGAAATGTTGTGTACCTCAAGGACTTCAACACAGATATAATGTGCCGACACGGGATGCCATCATATTCAAGCATCATACACTCACAAAGGAACTTCGACTTCACTACATCAATAGACACCAAAATACTTCGCACATTGTGGTTATTGTACTCACTAAAGGTCATCACATGTTTACCTTCACTAACACATTCATTTTTCTCCACCACAAGGTCTTGCTCGGCACAAATTTCCGCACGTACGAGATAAAAGTTTCTGGGTGTATTTAGTTGCGGCATGCTCCTCAAATCTCTTTAGTGGACCTTCTCTGATAGGTTTGTGTTTAGTCTCCTCAATATCCTGCTTTTCCACAAACGTGTTTCTAATTCTTTTTAACTTATGATGATAATGAATCAAAAATTCAATAAGAGTGAAGCTTTGCTTGACGCATAACTTCATTAATGAGTTCATGGATTCCGAACGTTGGGTGGTCCTCATCATCCCCGTGAATTGTCCCCGAAAAAATGCTTCACTCCACAACCGCCTGTTCTAATAAGTTTTAAGGACCCAATCATGATTAGACACACCATATGTTTCAGTAATTCTTAACCAAGACTCCTCAAATTCATCAACAGATAGATGTGTGCTTGTTAGACCTCCCAATTCATTTACAAATTTTGGTATTTGAACATTTTGTCGTGCATTCCTTAAAATATGCCAAGCACAAAGTCTATGTCTAGCACCAGGGAATTCCATACGTATTGCTGCGCGCAATGATTGATCTTGATCAGTGAGTATGGCAGACGGTATCTTACCGTTCATTGACTCGCGAAAAGTTTTCAACAACCAATGGTATGAATCGATTGTCTCATTGTACATTAATGCGGAACCAAACACACACGTGCTGAAATGGTTGTTTATGCCTGAAAATATCACTAGTGGAACAAATATTTGTTGGTCTTGTAAGTACTATCAAAAGCGACTACATCACCAAATAGATTATATTCTGCCCTTGTCAATCCGTCGCACCAAAACAATTTAGTTAGTGAACCATCTTCAGCAGTTGTGTATTTGAAGATCAAATCTTTGTCATGTATTTTCATTCCATCCAATATGCTCATACCGGTATTAACATCTCCACCTTCAATCATTTTCAACCTTTGTCCATTCAAGTAGTTATATCCATCTTTTCTTTTGAAAGGAAGACTTCCGATCCCACCACGAATTTGCTCCATAAGATCCATGACTTGCGATGGTTTTATCCCGGCCATTGTCAGTGTACTCAACCAAGACTTGTCCGCTGCACTTAATTGCCTAAGTAATAATACCAATACAATAAAACCAACTAATCAATAAACAAGTTAAATAGCAATTAATTGTATTCAATTAAATTAATTCTACCTGTTGCATCGCAATAGATGCTTATTCTCATTCTTCACCAACTCATGGTTATGACGTGCCTCAAACGTTGTAACATTATATTTCTTAGTAAAACGATCAAGTGATACACGGAAACTTGCTTTGCATCCGCATCTTGTTTCTCTTCTTGGTTCTCAAGTGGAACAAAGCTTTGGGCCGGTTTCGGCCGAAAACCTTCTCGAGCACAAACCCACACGCGATTCCTTAATTCATCATCTTTTGTTTTGCTACTATATCTTCTAATATCGAACCCAACTTCTTTACTATAGGATTTTATGAAATGTTCAGCTTCATTAATATTATCAAATGTTAATTTCATAACAAACTCGAATTCCAATTCTTTCAAATTTGGGGTAGGAGATTGATCTTCACCCTCATTGATCATGTTCTTAGTATCAAAAGAACCCCCATCTTCTTCCCTAGAACTATCATGCTCCTCGTACAAAAATTCAGATAATTCATTGTTATCCGACTCCAAGACCATCTAATTTAAAAATATTTCAGTTTGAATTAATTATGTATTTTAACTAACCTTTTAGAATTGACAAAGGGGGTTTAAGGGTATACGGTTTAATGTAAAATGTCTCTAAAAAAAAGTGAGCTTTGTATTTGTGGGGCAAGAACACAGAAGCCAGGAATGGAGAACAACAAATCAATTTTCAGTTCTATCAAAAGTGGAAGCCCATTAACAATCCATCATCTAAAAATCCACTATCACATTATAAATCACACACTAAAGATGAGGATAAAAGACTAAAACTAATTGATCTTTCACAACTCTTGAAGAGCATAAAACGTTTTCTGGTATAGTTTTAACATTTACGTGGTCCAACCGAAAATGATTCACCAAATTAAATGTGACAATTAGTCAATATTAGTGTTGTGTTGATTATACCTACACAAAAGCATGAGGATCATAAACAAAAATACGTAAAGAAAAAGAAACAATAGATCTTGAGACTTTACCCTGAATAGTTGAAGATATTTGGTTCAAACGAGGTGACAGAGAAGAAGGAAATAATAAAATGGCCAGTCTTTTTTGTCTCCGACAGATGTTTTATACTCCGACGTGGTGGCGCATTTAATTTTAGTAACAATGGTGTTTAAATCTCGGTAGTCAGTTTTTCACTCCAGTATCAGTTGAGGGAGAGAGTTGAGATCGTGAAGGGAACATTAATCATGTGAATTAATTAAAACTAGATACATTTTTTTACTAATAAGGGTAAAATTGTAATTCACAAATTAAACTAATAAAAATAAAACTAAATTATGCCACTTGTTGATTTGTGGCAAGCTATCTCAAGGAAGGCTTGAATCAATGAATCTTCCATTATAAACCCCCAAGTTTTATTCTATTAGTTATAGTGTGAAATCAAACTTTAAATTTTGTAAGGACTATTCAAGTTTAATTTGTTACCTTTATTGCGTTTTAAACCTTCTAAATAATAACATATGTATTTTTATATAATATTATCAAATTATTATTGAAATAAAGTAGTTACATTATTTATTTTAATTTTTTTTTAAATTTTACTAATGGTTAAATAATTATTGGACGGAGGGAGTAACGGATATGTATTGCACGTATTTTGTGATTACACTTTCGAAGGGAGATAATTGTTAGAATTCACCACATAGATGATATGATAGTGCCCAACAAACCAACAAAATTAGCCTGACAGAGGACTGTCTTATATAAGCATTCTTATGGTTTAATAATTAATACGTCTTGTTTATTTATTGTACGTAAATTAAACAATGGCCAACTCATCTCTCGCGAACTTATCTTAGCGATTTGATGAAATTCTAAGATCACATTCGATTCTGGGACGATTAACTGAGTGCAATCATGAAAGTCTCTAAGGTCGTGATCTTAAAACACGTTCCAACTCATAGATTCCGAACGAGATGGGGTATCGAAGGAATCGCTAAGACTTGTACTAATATGCATGATTCACGTGGAGTGAATTTGTAGCGTTTCATGAACAAGACATTTAATGCTAGTGCGTATGAGTAGGTGGTTTGATAGGGGATCGAACGAATCGAATGACCCAAACAGAGAAACCTATCGGGGAAGCGCATGACACATATCGGTAATATGATGTTTCTCAAGACTTATAATAGTGTATGATTTAGTCCTTAGACTTGAGGTACTAGGGCGGATTCGGTGCACGAGCATACATACTTTGATTTAGGAGTCGATCACTCTTGATCGTTGTGCGACTACTTTGGGTATGTGTGATCGTGTACGCGGATGGTTAGTACTAATATAGGATCTATCGACTCATCCTGATAAGATGAGATAATTTATTATATGTTCTTAGATAATAAATTTCTAGAAACCCACGGTCGTGGTCAGTGACGGATTTGGAAAGGAGTTTCCAAATTTAAAAGCCACACTGGAATTATTATACAAAATTAGAAAGTACATAATCGAGATAATTAGAGGTGGCAATTAATTAACTCACCCTAGGTCTCGATCGGGAAATTAGTCACTAGAAGTATCGTATGTACATGACAATTATAAGAAGTGAGGTTCACAAGATCAATTAACCTGAAGTTGGGCATCATTGGCTTGTGGCTAGACTTCGACCATGAGGTGTGGGTACTCCGAAATTAATAAGAAAATTAATTCTGGCGTGATCAATTAAAAGTGTTTAATTGATCGGAGCAATCAATTGCTCATTAATTAAATTATGAAAGTCATGGGCCTACGACCAATTGATGTGAACCTAGAGGGCTACACACAATACAATTGGACGGCACCAATCTAAAATGAAAGTTTGATTTAAAGAAGTTAAATCAAAATTATTGAATTAAATTGTTAATTCAAAGTGGTGAATAATTAATTAGAATATCTAATTAATTAAAGTGTTAATTAATAAATAGAAAAATATATTTAATTAATTTCTAATTAATTAAAAGGTGGGCGGAAATTAATTGAAGAGTTTAAGTAATGGAAAAATTAGTTTTCTTGTGTGACAAGAAATGGAAGAGATATACATGCATACTTAGTTTCCTAATGTGATAAGAAAATGAATAGATATACATGGAATGAGATAACATTAAGAAGGAGTCTTCTTATAAATATATCTCATTAGATCTCTTCCATAATTAATCAAGATCTGAAACCCCCCTTCTTCTTCTAAGTTGGCCGAACCCTGTGGAGATTTATCTGAAAAAATCGCACAATCCTCCATTATTGCTCCTTGATGAAACTTCTTGATCTCTAATTCGTAGCCTATAAATCAAGAAGGTTGTCACAGTCTAATTGGTATGGATACATTCTAGAGGCACGACGTTTGGAGTGCTATCTGCGAATCAATAGCCTGAAAAGAAAAGAAGACCGGAGTTTCCACCACCGTTCCTGTGGTGAGGTAATTTTCGATTACCACCACTTTTAATGCAATTATAGTGTTTTTGCTTCAACCTTATTCGTATAAGTTAGATGTGTAATTCCTGGCATTGGAGTTTGTTCGAAATTTTTTTCCGCACTTTTGTTGTTTTGACAGCCGTGCAAATCCCAACGGATTGGGCTAAGTCCACTTACATTGCTTGGGCCTAACTCAACTTCAAAAGCTAGCTTGTAAGGTGAGGGTTGGTCAAGACCTTATAAAGTGAGCTTAACTATGTTTTTTCAAACCAATGTGGGACATTTGGTCTCAATACTAATTGTTAATTTATCCTATGTGATATTTATAATATTCAATTTATCCCGCTGTGATTTGAAAAAGAACACTTTACCTCTCTGTGAAAATGTTAAAGGAGCAATTTATCTCTTTCTACCAGATAGCGTAATTTACTCGCCTAAATTGAGAGTACTAGTGGTCATGAAAAATATTTTTGTAACTTGGGGTGGGGTGAGAAGGGTTGATAAAGTGCAACATTTATCATAACACATGGGTAAAGTGCCACATTTATCATAACACTGGGGGGGTTGGTGTAAGTGTTTAAAGTGCTACATATAATAGGGATAGTTTTATCAATTCATATATTTTTGGGTAAGCACTTTTGATCCCTCTTATTATTTTATTTTTTTGACAGAGTGGTCCCTTTTATGTTTTCTCACTTTAGTCCCTACTTGAATTATTCGTTTCATTTTAGTCATTTTCAGGGTGTTCAAGTCGGTTCCGGTAACATGTGATATGCACATGAGGGCAATTTCGTCATTTCAAGTAAACTAACAGGAATAATTTCGTCTTTCTAAAAATTTAAAAAAACACTAAATATTTAATCTCTTCCAAACTAGGCTTTCATTCCAATCCAACTTCATCGACCATTCTTTTTCAACTAAGTTTTTCCCAAAATCTTCTTCAAACACCAAAATTGCTCACCAATTAAACAATATCTCACATACTCTCAATAGTGAACAAACGAAAATGCCCTAAAATATATTCATGTGCATGCCACGTGTTATCGGAACCACCTGATAAGGACTAAAGTGAAACACATAATTCATAGTAGGGACTAAAGTAATAAATACTTTATATTAGGGACTAAAGTGGAAAAAAAACATAAGAGGTATACTTTGCAAAAATTAATGATAAGAGGGACCAAAATTGATATTTACTCTATATTTTTTTAGTTTAAAATTTTAAGGAAACAATGTGAAACTTCCATAAAATCGAAGAAAGAGGATAAATTGCTCTTTTTCAAACCACCATCAACTCCTTTATACGATGGTGTCGTTTAGTCCGCGCGACTACAAAATGTATTGTCCAATAATTTGAATAATAATTTGGATGCACTGAGACAATGCTGTACAATAATATAATTACCCTGGTCACATAACAAATTGGTTCATTTGCAAAAAAATAATAGGGTAAGTTACGAATACCCCCCCTCAGATAAGGCCTAATTACAAAAATCCCCCTCACGTATTGGGTATTACAAAAATCCCCCTCAGGTTTGTCACATTCTTATAATTAACCCCTTGTCCCTAAAATGTTCCAATTTTGCCCTTGAAAGTTATTTGTAATGTTTATAATATGTTATAAATTTTAAAAATTGGGTGTTAATTGTTTTATCTTGTAAATATAAAAATAATAATCATATATTTACCACCAAAATAATTGATATAATTTATAATTTCGCATAAATTTCAATAAATATTTCAATTTATAATACAATATAAACTTTAATAAATTAAAATATCTTATTTATAATACAATATAATTTATTAAATTTACTAATTTAAAAAATAAATTCATTTAACTAATGTGTAAACAATTCATATTTATAAAATATATTATTAAAATTCTATTTAATTTAATATTTTACAATTTAAATTGCTAATAAATATATAAATAACTTTTTTTTTGTAATATTTATTAAAACTTATGGACAATTATAAATTTTATCAATTATTCTGGTAGTAAATATATAATTATCTCTTTTCTAATTAATAAGATATAATAATTAGATCCCAAGTTTTAACATTTATAAGACATTACAAACAATACAAATAACACCCAAGGGCAAATGTGGAATATTTTATGGGCAAGGGGTTAATTGCAAGAAGGTGACAAACCTGAGGGGGATTTTTGTAATATCCAATACGTGAGGGTAATTTTTATAATTAGGGCTTACCTGAGAGGGGTATTCGTAATTTACCCAAAATAATAATATATTAATGGAAAGAGTGGTACTATTTTAGATTGAAAGAAAAAAAAGAATAAAAAAAGGGTTAGATTTCCAAACCGCCAATCGCCAAATATGCACCGTTTCTTTTTCAAAATATGAATTTAAATTCCCTCCTTTTACATCAATTATAATTCATTCTAAAATAATGGACGCGTCTGCGCCACCGTCAGCCCCTCCAGAACCACCGCCAATAGTAGCAACAACCACCAGCATTCCGGTAAATCAGAGTGCTCCGCCACCCATTCTCTCCGCCTCTAAGTTGGGCGGTCCTCATTCTCCCGTCCCATGGTCAACAGGCCTATGTGATTGTTTCGATGATGTTAGCATTTGTATGTCTCTCCCCCATTTATATGTATACTCACACACTTATTTTTCCAACTATGTTGTTAATTAATTAATTTTACAAAAATATTACTAATATTTAATTTTGAGAAATTGATAAGAGCCCTCGTTGCTTTGGAAAATTCTTGTATAAACCAAATTTTGCATAGACCATGAAACAAATCAATGTATCTACCGAACATATTTATAATATATTGGGCATGGTCTATGAAATAACGGATTTATACAAGAATTTTTTCAATTATGTTTTTTTCATTTGTATATTTTAAGTTGTTATGCTATATTACGATATTATCTTAATGCAGTCATTAATGCTCTTACATCAAGATCGAGTTTAATGTCATGCATTTCTAGCCACAGGATTTAGGAATGTTATCCTAAATCTGGTCTAGTCAATAATTTTACATGATTAATTTTTTTGTCTTGATTTAAACAGTTACTCAATACAATGGCATGCATGTTGCTAAACATGTTAGTTTTTTTGTGGCAGTATAATTGTTATTTTTTTTTTGCAAAATATGTATTTCGGCATGAATTGAGTGTTTCTCTAACTAAAACATACTATCAGAGTGTTTTTGCTAATAAAAATAAAATAAGAGTATCTTTGCAAATTAAACATGGGGGTATTTTTGCATACGTTTATTTGTCTTGATTAAAAAATCACTCAATTTTAATGGCAGGTTGCCTAACATGTTGGTGTCCGTGCATTACATTTGGTCGAATCTCAGAAATTATCGACAGAGGATCAACATGTAATTAATTAATTCGATTTCTTTATACAAGTCAAATAATATTTCTTGATCCTTTATAAATTATACTTAATTGGATAAACTTCAACATTAATTCTTCATGATGTTTAATGTGTTGTACCTGTAGCTTGTGGAGTGAGCGGAGCATTGTACTCAATGATATTATGCGTGAGCGGTTGCTCGTGCCTATACTCATGTTTTTATCGATCAAAATTGAGAGGACAATATTTTCTTGAGGAGAGACCTTGCACGGATTGTTGTGTTCATTGTTGTTGTGAGACATGTGCCTTGTGCCAAGAATATAGAGAGCTTCAAAATAAGGGACTCGACCTATCTATAGGTAATTTTAATTTGCCTTTTTTTTTCTTAAAAGAAAGGGTAGTTTACCTACCCTTTATCATTTACCCTAATAACTAAAACACCCGCTATAGCTTCAGAAATTACCAAAACACCCCATCTGTCAAAACCACATTACAAGGATGTTATGTCGGACGATTGCATTACCCAGACTTGTTGGGAAACTAGTGGCTTCATGTTCACCAACACTTGCTCCAAAACTTTGTCCCTCAGCTTCAACAGGTTCACACTATCGTCCGGCATTAAGGTTGTAATTAAGGGGTGTTCTTGTAATATGATTTTGGCAGTGGGGTGTCTTTATAATTTCTAAAACAGTAGGGGGTGTCTTGGTAATTAGGTAAACGATAGGGGGTGTCCAGGTAAATTACCCTAAAGAAAATAATAAGTTTGTTCGGCGGTCGTATAGATTTGAGCTAAATGCAAAAAAACCCTCTGTGTTTTTTACTTTTATTAAAAAATCTCATTTGAAATTTATTTATAAATCAATATGAAGGTTATTGTCAAATTTCAAAGTTTACCGGAAGATTACTGTCAACTTTTTAAGTGAACAATAGTGTTTTCGCAATTTTTCTTGCAAATTATGTAGATCGGGTTGGAAGGGTTTTTTTTCGCAGGAGGGTGATTTGATAATAAAAATATCATAGGAGGAATTTTGCTAAGTAGGCAAAACATAGGGATATTTTTTCACTTATGTAGATTTTGGTGCAAACTAATTGATAAAACAAATAGTTTTGATGAGATTATCAAACTTAGAGTTCCCTATAATTTAGACTTACTATTCCAAAAATGTTTGGAATTTAATGACCACATAAGATAATGGCCCTGTTAAATATTTTGCATTTATGGCTTGACTAAATATATAGTTCAATGTTTTACTTGTCCTTTTTCTGAATTTATAAATTGAATTGAATATATAGGGTGGCCTGGGAATGTGGAGAGGCAAAGAAGAAAGGCGATAGTGCCTCCATCAACTCAAAATGTGATGAAGCGGTAGAATGCAATATTTATTACGCATGTGAGAAAATTAGAACAATGTATTTAGAGATTTTCAAATTAAACGAAAAGTGAAATTGTAATATTAATTTTAATTAGTTAATGAAGCAGCACATAGATCGTAAAAACACCCTATATGTAATTGCTTTTATAGCAAAAAAAACCTTAAGTTAATACTATAATTAGCAAATAACTCTAGTGTTATCATTACATTAGCTCAGTGCACTGTGCATCTATTTGAACAATAACAATGAGGGACAAAAAACACATTTGATGTCAAGTTTTTTGAAAAAATATATTTCATATCATGATTCATACCATCTTTACACATTTACTTTTGTCGTTAATTTTCGGACGGAATTCAGCACGTGCTATTGTCAATTTAACGGGCACATGAGCGACACGTGCTGAATTTCGTCCGAAAATTGACGGCAAAACTAAATGTGTCAAGATTGTGTGAATTATGGTATGAAACATATTTTTTCAAAAAACTTGGTACCAAATGTATTTTTTGGACTAAAGTTTGATATCAAAAGTTTTTTTCCCTCCAATATAACAATTGACCGCAATGGGTTATTGTTATTATTTTAGATGTTTGTGTTTTTTTCTTTAAAGTTTATTAAGGGGATTACTGTCAATTTTTTAAAATGAATAATTGTGTTTTGACATTTTATTTTATAGAATAAATAATATCTAGGGGTGTATTTTTCATTTTCCTTGCAACGCATGAAAAACATTCACATTTTGAACAAATGAAACACAAGGTGGCCTCAAAGAAGTGAATATATATATGTCTTCGACTGTAAACGCAAAATGTTTTTTTTGCTAATACGAAGATGTGTTTGGCCTAGCTATTATATAATGTGTTTTTCAGTACTGAATTCATTATGACATAATAGATTATTCGATAATTGATTAAGCATTTGGATTCAATTTTAAAAGCTCTAAAATTGCAATTCCTAACTAAAGTTACAAAAATAACCTCATTTGTGTAACCATATATCAACTTAAAAACAAACAATAAAAATATAGACCTAAATAATAAAGATAACTTTTAATACATGAAAGATTCCAATTAATAGAACTAATTACTAATGTTCATATTAAAAAAGGAATAAAGAAACGATAAAGAAGGAAAAAAA
Organism: Penstemon davidsonii; assembly: GCA_034814905.1. Lineage (NCBI taxonomy): Eukaryota > Viridiplantae > Streptophyta > Magnoliopsida > Lamiales > Plantaginaceae > Penstemon > Penstemon davidsonii. The sequence goes on along the minus strand of JAYDYQ010000513.1, from coordinate 39,440 downwards.
CAGGGTTAAAACAGTTTACCCCCTAAATTATGTGGGTTGTAACACTTATCCCTAATGTTTAAATTGTACTCTCTCTGTCCAAATTTTATTGCTACATTTGCTATAGTGCAGAGTCAAACTTTTTAATCTTTTGAATGACTTATCAAGTAATTTTTTTTTACATATATAGCATTTTAAACCTTTTAAATATTAATATATATGATGTTATATAATAATAACAAATTATTATTTTTTGAGACAAAAATAACAAATTATTGTTGAAATAAATCAAACAGATTATTTATTATAATTTTTTTAAATTTGATCAAGTTGACTGGTCAACTGTATCAAAGGAGTAAAAAAGTTGGGACCGAGGAAGTAACAATTATTCCCCTTTAATAAAGAAGGTAACAACCACCCCTGGACCATCAGTCAATGGGTTAAAATTAACACTGTTAACTTATCGAGTACAATATAAAAGAGGCCTAATCTAATAAATGGTATTCCATTTTTACATGCAACTTATCGAGTACAATATAAAAGAGGCCTAATCTAATAAATGATATTCCATTTTTACATGCATATATCACATATTTTTCTCGTCTGCCTATAATTTTACATCTGTGAGATTTCAACTTAGTGTTGTATCCATAACCGACCCTAGTCGTTACGGTCCCTATGCAAAACTAAAATTTGGGGCCCTCTAATACAAATAACTTTGTATTTCTCACTACTTCAAAAAAGGCATCAACAACGACATGATTCCAACGAAAAACAATCCGTCGTTATTAGGAACAAATTAATAACCAAATACCAAGTTAATTTAAAATAAAAAGATTTCTTCAAATAATAGCGATAAATTACCAGTAAAATATCAAAATTTATAGGAATTTTGTCACTAAGTTGTAGGAAAAAGTATTCCACAACTACAAAGTTCAATGATCCAAAATAACCAGAAGTTCAATGATCCAAAATATTATGAAGTGGCATGATAAGTTTGGTCATCCAGAGAAAATTACAAATGCGCCGAATGATTACGGGCATTTTTTAAAGAACCATAGGATCTTTATCTCATGATTATGTGTGTGTTGATTGCTCACAAAAAAAGTACATTGTAAGACCATCTCAAATTATATATGTGGACGTGTAGATCCACTTTGTGTACCATTATGATATTTCATGGTCATGTTAGACGCATTTAAAAAAAAAATGGTCTAAGGAATGCCTACTGTTAACACATATGACTTTTGCTAAGATTCTTGCTCAAATTATAAGATTGAGGGCAACGTTGCAATTTGTATCAGGTTAGAAGCCTAATAATCTCAATAAAAAATTTATGATTGTGCAATCTATGTTTTGATTTTTCAACAAAAAATGAACAAATATGGATCAACAAAGACGTGTCTGTTGATTTTTATTCCCTGATTGTCATCATATATTTTGAACGCCTGACGAGGCTATAACCATATATCTTAAATGTCTGACGAGGCGATATGGTTAAATCAAAATATCTTGATAATCCTTTTTATGAGACAGTTTTTCCGTCGTTAGGGGGAGAATTGATGTCGTTGCATGTAGAACGACGTGAAACTATTTGACATGGGTACATAAATGTACAATACTTGTCTCAGCTTGGCCCACGCACAAATTGTACGAGCAAGAATTGAAAATTGCACCAACATGAATTGAAATCCTTGAAGGACTACATGCTAGCATACTATAAACGCACTTGAAGCGTGAAAATACTATTGGTGCAAACAAAAACTTCTAAAGAAAAATGGTACTTAAAGTACTTGTCATTCCTGAAGAGGAAACTGTTTCAAAGTAAAGCGCTATAGAAAAATTGACTGATCAGTCTAAATCACGAGATGCCCAATGAAGAGGCATACGAAACAGAAACAAAATATATGAATAAATCAAGAAAACTGGGATAGAAAGGAAAGTAACTATAGATAATAGTTTTGCTTATTTGGGTCGCACTAAATCTAAAAGTTATAAATCAGGATCCTGAACCGTGGACGGTTAAATTAATGTCGACATAAATAAATAAATAAAAGAGATAAATTGGCCAAAATGGAAATATGCGATTCAAGATCGCTATTAAATTGTAAAGTATTTGGACTAGTTGTACGTACGCCTGAAGATGTGAAATTGGTATGTTACAAACATATAATTTTACGAAAATATGATAAAAATGTGAGATATAAGATACGACTTCTTGTACGGATTCTCGCAGAGACCAATAACTACGATGAAACATATTGCCCCGTGATTGGTGCAATCACGTTGCGGTATTTAATTGATTTGCAGTCCCTGAAGGACTTGAAATGTGTTTGTGAATGTAGTTACCACATATTAGATAGATAATTGGGTAGTGACATTTATTTTAAAATCCCTGAAGGAATTATATGATCTCATGCATTATCCTTTATAGAACGATACGATCCTTATACTAGTTAAGGTAACCTGGTCGGATGTGGTATAACATGCTCAGTGGATACCTCGCAAAAGAAGGATTCGCGGATAATCTAATTTGTTCATGTATTTTACATTGAAAGATTTTGAAATGAATTTTATATTATTGAGGTATGCGACGATGATTTAAATTTCGTGAGGACTCCTGAAGAGCTCACAAAGGCCTCAAATTACTTAATGAAATAACTAGTATAATATTTTGATAAATGTTTGTTCTTTAGATATATGAATATCACTTTTGTCCCGGGAAAGGACAATGAATAAATATTTGGTCCTGAAGTACCATATTTAAGTGCAATAAGAGCTCTCATGTATCTTCAATTTTTTTCGAGATCGGATATAACTTTCTCGGTGAACTAGATACAACTTTGCACCAACATGAAGTCATTGAAATGACATTAAACAAGCATTATGTTATCTTCGTGGAACAACTGACATGATCTTATTTTTTACTCTAAATGTTCAAGTCCACAAGTAAAGGGTTATGTAGATGTTGGTTGCATAAAAGTTTATACAAAAGTGAACATATATTTACTTGTGTGGTGTTGTGATATTCAGACAATATACTAAAACAAACACTTGCAACCACATTTTTTCTTATCATTTTAATTTTTTTATTGCACGAAATAATTCGTGAATGTATATAAATATGTGGTTTAATATATTCAAGAATTATGTGGGTTGTCTTTAACAAGGAATACATCAATAATATTATATGAAGACAATGCTGGCTATATCAGAGATGACAAACACAAAACACATATCCCCTAAGTTTTTTATTTTTCACCCACGAGCTTCAAAGAAAATGTTTATATAGATGTCATCAAATTCAAACAATAATTTTGCCTATTGCCAGCTACATTATTCAGAAAGATGGTTCACCACACACCGAAATACGTCTAACTTGTGGACCTTGTGTCAACATCAGGGGGAGTGTGTAGCTGTACTCTTTTACCTTCGTCCAAGTTTTTGTTCCAATGAGTTTTTCTTGGCAAGGTTTTAACGAGGCAGTGTTATACGCTCATTAGTCCTGTATGGATGTGTACTCTTTTTCCTTTTCCAGGTTTTTTCCACCGGGTTTTTTTCGAAAAAGTTTTTAACGAGGCATATTCCATAATTGATGGACATCCAAGGGGGAGTGTTATAAATCTTACTAAATGGTGGATGTCCATATGAAGAGTCATGTATCTCATACATTGGAATCAATTGATGAATTCTTATGAAATGTCTCATTACTTGAATGAATTAGTGACCTTTGGTTGTATATCTTTGAACTATAAATAGATGCTATTGTATTGTATTTTGTACATCAACAAGAATGAAATAAAATCAATATTTCTCCCCCTACTCTACTTTCTATATTTTAGTTTTTAGCTTGCTCTTTTAGATTAATTTCATAACATAACTCAAGTTTTTAAGAATTTTTACACAAAATTTAAGGATATTTTACACACACATATACATGTATTAAGTTTTTTTTTAAAAAAAGTGACCAATTAATTTTTTATACACACACACACACACACATATAATTTAATTTTTTTAAACACATTTTAAATTATTTATTTAAATTAAAAATTAAAAAATATATATAGGCAGCCACCCATTGGCCTGGACGTGCAAAGGCGCATCCAGGCCTCGCCTGCCTAGATGCCCCCTCGTTGCCCTCATGCCCGCCTTGCCCTCCGAAAAATTTCTATCTCCAGCCGACGACCCCCCTCATGTTTGTCTGCTCTCTTCGGCTGGAGATGGCCTTAAGCTAGTTTTTTAGGTGAATTAGACCCAAGTCATATAAGTCGACTTGTCCCAATCCATATGGTGAAAATCTAATACAAATAGTGATTATAATATCTTTATTTTTTCTATATATTTGAGGAATTTTGATTATGTTTTAGTATTTTTGAATTCCAAATTTTGAACTCTAAACATGAATAATTAGTTATATAAATTAATAATTTTTAATATGAAATTTATTTACAATTTTTCAGCTAATTTAGATTACATTCCAATTAACATGTATGGGCTGCTCAAAATCATTTGTGGCCCGAGCCTGATTAAGGCGTCCAGCTTGACCCAGGCGTGGCCTCGGCGCCTGGGCTTGACTAAGGCGCCCGTGGATCGATACAATATGTGGCCCACAACTTCCAATTTTTGTAACTAAATTATGCTAATTGAGTTAATTAAGCTAAAATTTTCAGGAAAATTCAAATATCCAAAGGACAGCGAATTGGAAAAATTCGAGCTGACCAGAATCGGATGCATATATTTTAAAAGGGGATGAAATCATCTCCATTAATTCCTCGTGTTCATATCTTACTTTATGAAACAATTATGGTCAAAAAGAAAATGAAGATTGAAGAATAAAGAGAGTTGTCCATTTGCATATATGTACTTAGAAAGATTTTATTCTCGATGCAAGATCTATTCTTCTCGTGATTCCTTTCGGATTCTAGTCAATATTTATCTTAAACATAGAAAATTAATCCATTTTTTTATAATGCTAAACAAGAAAAAATAATGATGTATTTCTCAGTTTTTCAAGCAAAGCTTCTTAACCATTAAACAAGAGCAATTAACAATATATTTATAAAAGAAAAAAAAAATGAATGATCGAGCTAACATTCTAAAAGTTTATGTCATCTTTTGTATTAATGTCTGCGATTTATTACCAAGTGTTCCTTCTAGAAACAATAGCCCATTCCTTTAATTTTAGATGTTAGGACTAGTTTTTTTTTTTTTTTTTTGGGAAAGTATTTTGGGAATAAACTTTTTATTTTTCAAAATAATCTAAAAAGTTCATCATGTATTTGGATTAGTCTTTAGAATCTTTTACTACTATGGTATGTGGTAAGAATATTTTTTTCTTTTAATGATAAGTATCTTTTTATCTTGTTCTTGGTTGAGTTTATCTTTTTCCTTTTTTCATTTTTTAGATGATTATTAGATGTCAAAACAATAGATCGTTTGATGTTAGAAAATAGGATGTCAATTTTTCTTAATTAAAAACATATCTTTAAAAACCTAATGTGTGTGTTCTCCTTGACTTCGAAAATATCTCTAAAATTGTATAAATTTCAAAAAAGAAAAAACAAACAAACCTCCGTCATAAAAATAAATATTAAATTAATGAATAAATATTTTCTTTGCTATGAAAGACTTGTGAAATTACAAGTAAGTTCCATGGATGTCCTAATTGTTTTTGAGGGAAAAACACTTTTGATACTAAACTTTATTCCAAAAAACACATTTGGTACCAAGCTTTTTCAAAAAACACATTTCATACCATGATTCATAAAACCTTGCACGGGTTTTAAAGACCTACACATGAACGGCACGTGCTAAATTTCGTCTGAAAATTGACGGCAAAACTAGATGTGTCAAGATTGTATGAATCATGGTATGGAATGTATTTTTTGAAAAAGCTTGGTACCAAATGTATTTTTTGGACTAAAGTTTGATATCAAAAATATTTTTCCCTCAATTGTTTTTTGAAAATGTGGATTTCCTAATTAAAATAACGAAATTAGGTCACTCCCTTCAAAAGTGTGTACTTGTTTATTTTCAAAAGTTTATTGAGTGAGGAGTTGCCCTATCATGTATATATTCAAGTCCACACATAAGTTCGTATAGTGGAGGAAAAATCTAGAACACCATTTTCCATTAATAGAGGGAAACATTGACTGTAATTTGTTGTAATGATAAAATGTTATGGGGGACAAGTTGAAGTTAGGTTTAAACTTTGATGTTTTTTTGACTCCATTGCCTGCACTTGCTTAATAATGTCTCTCCACTGCCATGCCATAATCTTTTCGTGTTGTTGTTTGGACCCCTACATTGTAGATGAACATGCATCTAAAAGCCATGGACCACTGTTGACTTCATGAAACCCACTCAGTGGCGGAGCTAGAAGGATTTGATTTGGGGGGGCGAGATTTTTTGGAACAGTCCACTACATAAAGAAAATAATAAGGAGACGATTGCATTATTAAAAAAATTGTATTTTCTTTTTTACAATTTTTGAAGCAATATACTAAATGAATAATCATAAAATGGAGAAGACAATATTAGCATATTGTTTTTTTTAACAATTATTAAATAAAAATAGTTAAAAGAAAGCTTAAAATAGTTTAAATAATCGTAATAGAAAGAAAAAAAATAAGGAGACGACCACATCATAAAGAAAATAAGGGATCATATTCCTTTTATAATTATCAACAGAACTATTTTTTGAATTAATGTACTAAATTATGGAGCAAAATCAAAAATAATACTCTTTTTACAACTATTAAGAAAGAAAGAAAATTAGAAGAAAGCATAAAATACTTTTAAAAATTAGAAGGGTTTGAATATTTTGTTCACTTACAAATTGACAATACCAAATTATCTGATGAGATATCTTGTCATTATTTCAATATTAATTCAATAAACAACATTACAACTTTTTCTTGGGGGGGCGGCCGCCACTCTCAAAGTAGCTCCGCCACTGAACCCACTCACCATGTATCAAATTCTAGGTTTAAGTTCAATATTTTAATCAAGTTGATGATATAAGGTTTAAGTTAAATATTTTTACATGTATTTTGCGACCACATGACATTATTTGCACTACGATTGTTAGTCAGTTATTTAATCATATTACGAACATATTTTGTAGTAGAGTTTCCTTTTAATTTCTCTTGTTCGCATTAATTGTATTATTTCAATTTTTTTATATGTTTATCTTGTTTGTTTTAAATTGCATAAACACTAGAAGAAATAGAAGTATCAATCACATATAAAATGAAGTAGCGAAAAGCTTAAAGTCGTTGACAAAATTCAACCACAACGGCTTTGCAATGGATTCAATACGTGATTTATGAAAATGTGGCGAATGTATTCACCACAACTTTTAGTCATAGTGAGAATATTTACCATGACTTTAGGCCATGGTCAGAACATTCACCACGACTGTGAATTTTAGTGGATATTTCCACCATATGTTGTTTCAATTCGTGGTTTGTATTTTGCAAAACATCTAATTAGCCGTGGCATATATATAGTAGTAAATACTTTAATTTCTTGTAATGAAAGAAAAAACATGGAAACAAACTTTTTGATGTATTCACTCCTTTACTAAACTAAATTATGATTATTGAGCTCGGATCGACTCACCAAATATTATCAAAATTCAACCTGGGTTCATTTTGTTTTATCATTATAGCTAGGATCTGAGGCTAATTACGACTACTACGAAAAAATGTTGATTCGAATATTTTCAAAGAAAAATATATCTTTTTAACAATTCTCAAGAAGTCACTAAATCATTTTAAAAGGGTGAATCAATGTCCGTACTCCATTCTTTTTAATTGAAAATTAATTTGGGAGAGGTCATATGTTCAACTCAGACTAATGTGGATTTTATTCTAATTTAATATTAGTATTTGATAGTGATTTATATGTAATAATTGATGATAAATATATTTAAAAATAATTAATTTAACCGTAACGTATTGTTAACTAAGTCTACGATAAAAAAGACAATACTGGTCACAATCACAACCAACTATTAAAAAAAAATAAATAAATAAATAAATTAAAGGGTTGGACTCAAGTCTCAAGGGAGTGCGGTTACGTATGTTGAAGTGTGATTAATGTGTATTTATCTGTTTAGATTTCTGGATTATACCAAAACAACGGCAATACCTATAAAAGAAAAAAGAAAAATTAAGTAACCTATAAAGAGGTGGTTCTTTAGAAAAGTCTTGATCAATTGATGTAATACGAGCCAATGATTTTGTAGCCGAATGCTAAAGCTGAGACTCCAAGATCAATATATTTTGAACTAGTTCGATTCTAACTAATGTGAATATATATTTGTTTTAATTTATTGCTAGTGTTCGTAATTAGTTATTCTTTGATTGATCGTCTAACAAAAATTGATGTAATACGTCTTGCCTTGTGCCAAAAAATTATTACTACTGCAGTTAAGTGATCAATTTTATTATACTCCCTCTCTCCCAAATTATTTGTCATTTTAGAGACCAAATTATTCGTCACTTTAGGATTTCAATATACTATTAATTACATATTTTAGGTATGTAAGAGAAAAAGTAAGAGAGAGAGTGTAAAACTTGAATAACGTGTAAATAGCTAATAGTGAGATAAATAAAGATTAAGGGTATATTAGGTATATAATTTATTTATTCCCTAAAACTGAGACTATTTAGTAGGTACCTTAATATGTATGAAATCATGTAAAACGAGAATAATTTGGTAAAAAAGGGAGTATTTGTCAATTATATGGCCACCTTTATTTCGTTTCAACATTAACTTAAGAAAACAAAATAAGATTTGTTAAGGAGGCAATGTTTGACTTTGACTATTCTTAATTAAGAGAGTTGTATGATTGATATTTAATACTCAACCACCCAACTAGCAATTATTTCATAGACTTAAAGTAGACTCCACGTGAATAAATGTAGGAATTTCCCATTTGCTCCCAAATGCCATCAAAAGCTTAACTTTATGTCCAAAGTCCAAAGTCCAATATTATCTTTTCCACCACCCTTTCTATAAATAGCTTGACTTCTCTCTCATTTTTGTCACAATACATTTTCAATCTACTACTTTCTTCCTCCATCTCCATCTTCATTCAACCAACATTTATATATTAGACAATTTTTTTTAGTCCAAAAACTCAATTTTTGTTATAGTGTTCTTTATCGTTCGAGATTACAAAAATATGACTGCCATAACACTAGACCCAAGTTTAACCCTACAAACTAGCAACAAAGAATCCCAACACCGAGTCGTAGTCGAGGAAATCGATGGCCTTATTAAGGTCTACAAAGACGGACACGTGGAACGACCTCAAATCATGCCATGTGTCACGCCCTCATTGGCTCCGGAGCTAGGAATTACATGCAAAGACATGATTATTGACAATTACACAAACATTTGGGCACGTCTATATGTTCCAAATGCGACACAACTAGGAAAAGTACTCCCTTTACTAGTTTACTTCCATGGAGGTGGATTTTGTGTTGGTTCCGCATCATGGATTTGTTACCATGAATTCCTAGCAAAATTAGCCTCAAAAGCCAATTGCATAATCGTGTCGGTTAATTACCGTTTGGCGCCGGAAAACCCTCTTCCGGCGGCTTACGAGGATGGCGTAAAAGCCGTGATTTGGACTAGACAACAAGCTTTTGTCAACAATTGGTGGACTAATAAATGTAACTTTTCTAGCATTTATTTGGCCGGTGATAGTGCAGGTGCCAATATTGCCTATAATGTGTCATTGAGACTAAAGGGAATATTGGACATCAAAGGGTTGATTTTAGTACAACCATTTTTCGGAGGCGAAGTAAGGACTCAATCGGAGAAGTACATGGTGCAGCCGCCACGCTCCGCCTTGACATTAGCGGCGTCAGATACTTATTGGCGGCTATCGTTGCCGGATGGGGCTAATCGCGACCATTCATGGTGCAATCCGGTGGCTCAAGGGGCGGAGAAATTATTGGATGATTTGAAGAATTTTGATATTATGGTAAGTGTTTCGGAGTTGGATATATTGAAAGATAGGAACTTGGAGTTTTGTCAAAAATTGGCAAGTGGGGGTTTGAGAGTTGAGCAAGTTGTTAGTAAAGGTGTTGGCCATGCATTTCAGATTCTTAATAAGTCTTCTCTTTCACAAAGTCGTGTTCTTGAGTTGATTTGTCGGATCAAGAGTTTCATTTGTAGATGACATATTATGGGTGACTTTTTTTTTTTTCCTTTTTCTTTTTTTTTTTTTTTTTTTAGTTTACCTTGATATTATTTGTAGATTTTCGTATTTGTGAATATTTGTTAAGAATCGGCTTTTTGACATTTTGCACCCTAAAAATATGGAATTTTGACACTTTGCACTCTGACTTAAAAACTTTTGGCACTTTACATTCTGCAAATACATTTTTTTGGCACTTTGCACCCTAGTGTGTGTTTTGGTGGAAAAATTTCCATGTAGGATGGGTAGAATTGTCATTTTTGATTTTTTATGGCACTTAGCACCCTGAAAATATATACTTTGGCTCTATGCACCCTAAAAATAAACTCCAGAATATTGACACTTTGAACCTACAAAATATAAACTTTTTGCACTTCCCCCCGATTAAAAAAATTTGGCACATTTTTTATTTTAACTACATGTGAGTCTTATAACAATAATATCATGCAATATGATAAGGTGTTAGATATGTAAACATATTTTTAAGATAAATTGTTAACATTCTAGAGAATACCCGAAAACAACACGAAGACAATATCTCTTTTCACTTGATCGATCTAAGTTTTACTTAGAGAAAATATTAAAAGAAGTTATTCAAACTAAAATAAATTACAAATAACATGCTAATTTATATATATATATATATATATATATATATATATATATATATATATATATATATATATATATATGTGTGTGTGTGTGTGTGTGTATGTGTGTTTAAGAATGAATATGTCACAAAAATCAGTAAATAAACTTATTATTTTTTTAGAGAAAAAATGTTATAAAATTCACAATATCAAAATTTAATCAATATTTTTATTATGGAAATAAGAAAATAAATTTTGTGTCAATTGTATGAATATCACAATTAATGCAAATAAGTGTCTATTGTAGAAAAAAATGTAAAAATAATCGATAGGATAGTGCCCAGCAAGCCAATCTAATTAGCTTGTAAGAGGACTATCTTTTTATGGTTCAATAATTAATACGCCCATTTATTTATAGTACATAAATTAAACAATGGCCAACTTCATCTCTCGCGAACGTGTCTAAGCGATTGGATAAAATCCTAAGATCACATTCGACTATGGGACGATTCACTTCAGTATGAGTACAATCATGAAACAGTCTCTAAGGTCGTGATCTTAAAACACGTTCCAAGTCATAGATTCCGAACGAGACGGGGTATTGAAAGAATCGCTAAGACTTGTACGAATATGCATGATTCACATGGATTGAATTTGTAGCGTTTCATAAACAAGACATTTGATGTCAGTGCATATGAGTAGGTGGTTCGATAAGGGGATCGAACACATCGAACGACCCGAACAGAGAAACTCATCATGGAAGCGCATATTTCATATCGGTAATGGGATGTTTCTCAAGACTTATAATAGGTACGATTAAGTCCTTAGACTTGAGGTACAATGGCGGATTCGGTACACGAGAATACGTACTTTCAGGAGCCGATCACGTAGCATGATCATTGTGCGACTACTTTGGGTACGTATGATCGTGTACGTGAGTGGTTAGTACTAAGATAGGATCTATCAACCCATCCTGATAAGGTGGGAGAATTTCCTGTACGTTCTTAGATAATAGATTCTGAAAAACCCACGACCATGATCGGTGACGGATTTGGAAAGGGGTTTCCAAATTTAGCAGTCACACTGGAATTATAATCCAGAATTAGAAAGTACAGAATCGAGATAATTAGAGGTGCCGATCAATTCACACACCCTAGGTCTCGATCGGGAAATTAGTCGCTGGAAGGACCGTATGTACATGGCAGTTATAAGAGGTGAGGTTCACAAGATCAATTCACCTGCAGTTGGACCTCAAGGGCTTGTGGCTAGACATCAACCATGATGTGTGGGTACTCCTGAACTAATAAGAAGATTAATTCTGGAGTGGTCAATTAAAAGTGTTTAATTGATCGGAGTAATTAATTGCTCATTAACTAAATCACGAAAGTCGTGGGCCTACTGTCAATTGATGGTGAACCTAGAGGGTCACACACAATACAGTTGGACAGTGACAGTCATAAAGGAAATAATTGATTTAAAAAAGTTAAATCAAAGTTAGTGAATTAAAGTGTTCGTTCAAAATGGAGAGTAATTGATTAGAATGTCTAATTAATTAAATTATTAGAATGTCTAAGTGATTAAAATATTAATTAAAGTGTTAATTAATTGAAAGAAATAATTTAATTGATTTTTTGGAATTAATTTAATGGAGGAAGGGGCCGATTTTTTTTTAGGGTTTAATTAGTGGAAGATTTAGTTTTCTTGTGTGACAAGGAAAAGATAAAGATCCATCCATATCTTGTTTCCTAATGAGATAAGGAAATATTTGATATAAATGGGATGAGATATCTATTAGGAAAAGGATTCTTCTCTTATATATATATACTAGCTTAATCCCGTGCTATGCATAAAATCATAAACTCGTATTTTTATTTAGTTAGTTACTTTAAGTGAGGATGGAGATATAACACGTTATCCACTTGTGTTTACAAAACTTACCCGAATTCCCTTTTGTTTTAGAAGATGTTTAATATAATCTAATTTTTTCCATGAAAGTGAGTCCCACTCACATTTTGTAAAACTGGAATTTGATTTGTATCTATTTAAATTAACAAATTACTAAAACACCCTAACTTAAAAAAAATTATATTATCCCGCACCCCACCCCTACCCCTACCCACCTATCCCGGCGGTAACCAACCAAAACCCCCCTCCCCGAGAGAATTTCTCCCAAAGATGGTATCAAGTATTTTTCTTATATTTTTTTAATTTATTTTAAACTATAATAATTCTATTAATAAAATAAAACTATAAAATTCTACTAATAATATGTCAAATTTATTTATTTTAATAAATAATAAGTAGGATAAGTGATATATAGATATTAGATGATATTTTCTATATTTTATATTAAATAATTATTTAATATATTAATATCATATTAGCTTCATCAATAAAAAAAGAAAATGCAATTAATATATAGGAGCCATATTTTATCTCGTGAATTGGTATATGCAGATTTTCCAAAAACACGGGTCGTGAATTGGTATCTGCAGGTCTCCCAAAAACATGGATGGGTATCATATTTTTTCTTATGAATTGGTAATATTAGAGAAATTATTTTGTACATTTTATCCACAAATAATGTGCTAAATATAACATACGTATGAAATTATGTTTATATCCAAAACTAAAAAAAAATTATTTTTAAGTTCATCTAATATCAACTATGATAAAAGTTGGTACGATGGCCTCAACCAAATAGCTTACGATGAATGGATAATTCATCATAACTCAATAGATACAAAATAGACAATTCTAACTATCTATCCATATTGGAATTAAACATTTGTTAACAATGTTTATGAACAACTTATTTCTTCTTCCTCTTTTTGTTCTTCTTCTTCTTCTTTGTTCTCTTCTATTTTTTTGGTATCATAGAAGTTCTTTCCCGTGGGTAAATACACATGTAAAAAGAGAATAAAACACACTTTTTATTATATTTTAAGATATTAGATCTTTTGTTTTATCTGTAATACAATATAAATTTAATGAAATAAAATAAAATCAAACAAATAAAAAATATCTTTAAGAAAATACTAAAATTGTAGAAAAACCAATATAGTTCACAAATTTAAGTTAAAATAACTATTCAAAAATGCTCAAATGATACTAATTTTTGTATTTAAGACTCATATGATACATATATGTCTAAAAGTTGTCACCAAAAACCATGTCGAAAACAACAGGAAAAAAAAAAGTTGTCACCAAATAACATGCCATATATCAGTAAAAGTATATTGGTAAATAAAACAGGAATATGTAAAGTAGAAAACAAATCACACAATAATAGCTAAACAAATATTGTACTCCAATTAGTTGAAGCTTGCAAAGAAAAAGAAAAAAAGAAAATCAATGTTTTCTTTACATTCCACCTCAATTTACACATTTTATATAGTAATTATACCGCTACATCAAGAATAAAATACAATAGCAAATGAGTATATAAGTGAATTGTTACGAAGTTAAAATGTAATACATTAACAATGAAAGATTTATAGAATTGGGGTTAGTCACGGTCATGAAAAAGTAGGAAAATAACAAAAGATAAATGAGGGAAAAACACTTTTGATACCAAACTTTAGTCCAAAAAACACATTTGGTACCAAGCTTTTTCAAAAAACACATTACATACCATGATTCACACAATCTTGACACATTTAGTTTTGCCGTCAATTTTCAGATGAAATTTAGCACGTGTCGTTCATGTGTGGGTCTTTAAAACCCGTGCATATTCTCCATCCTATTGTCAATTTAACGGGCACATGAGCGGCAAGTGCTGAATTTCGTCCGAAAATTGACGGCAAAACTAAATGTGTCAAGATTTTGTGAATCATGGTATGAAATGTGTTTTCTGAAAAAGTTTGGTACCAAATTTATTTTTTGGAATAAAGTTTGTATCAAAAGTGTTTTTCCCTCAAAGATAAATATACCTAACTTTTTCAAAAAGCTTGCTAATGACAAAAAATATGGTTGTCATTCTCCACATCTCACCAACAATCTACACCAACAAAAAAAAGAAAACATTAAAAACAAAAGATAAGAAAAACGAACATCATATAGGGAAAAAGATGATACTAAAAAATGCAATATACATATTCATTCAACTTACGCTTTTAATTTGATAAAAGAACTTATGCAATTCTTGAACCAAAAAGATCTTGTTCTTCGTCCGTTGCATTTTGTCACTCTCTACACCAACATACATATATCAGTCAAATAGAATAAAATATTAAAAACAATAATTAGAAGAATTTAAATTGAGTTTCATTCGAACCTTTTGCAGTAACCTTTTTTCATTTGACTGAACTGAAAAGAGATGTGGTCTTTTATCTTTAGGTGAAAAGGAGAGGTGGTCTAGTGAATATAAGATGAGAAAAAATGAGATATGATGAGTTATTTATAGATAAAAACGTGGGTATTCTTTCAATTTTTGTTGGTAATTTGGTAATTAAATTATGGGCATGATTGAGAAGAAAATGAGTTATATAATTAATTTTATAGATAAAAATGTGGGTAATTTTTTTTTTTTGGTAACCGAAAATGTGGGTAAGTTATAGGAATGATTTGCATTCTATTAATAATGGCATTAAATCGTGAAACGTGGGAAATTTTTTTTTGGTAACCGAAAATGTGGGTAAGTTATAGGGATTATTTGCATTCTATTAATAATAGCATTAAATTGTACCATCTAATAAGGAAACCTTAGTTTTTCAAATCCATATGATATTGGAAACTGTAGGCTAGGGAAGATATGTATATGGTAAAGTATAACATTAAGCCTATAATTCGAAATAATATATTTGATTCCTTAATTTACGTTGATTAGTTTAATTATGTCTATATAACAAAAACTGAATAAATTTGTGAATTATTATTAACCAATCAGAATTACTGTGATAATAAAAATAATTCAAAATTAAGAGAAAAAAGGATTTCAATCAAAATTGGTCAAAGATCATTCTCCTATATATAAATATTTAAGATCTCATCATATATCTTCCAAAACTAATAAATGACTAATGCATAATTACACAACAAGAAAACATCCAAGGTTTTGAGAAACCCTAGCCGCCCCTCATTCTTCTTCTCTCCCATATGGATCTAGATCTAGACACTACAACAAATGTTATCTATTGCCACCCCTAAATTTAAATTGGGGCGCTTAAAACTAAGGGCCTCATTTTACTTAAATTGAGACGCTTCAATTTAAAGCCCACCCAATTAAAAAAAAAAAAAAAAGGATGCCAAAACAAGGGCGGTAACTTATACATCTTCCCCGCTAATTTTTTCAGTCAATAACTTTTTTGCCTGAAGATAAAAAAGCCCTAAATTTCTAAATCTTCCACCATGGTCGACCAAGGCAATGTTCGAGTTTGTGATGTAAAAAAGCCCTAGTTTTCTAATGCTTCCAAAGTTCCACCATTTTCTACCAAGCTGTTCAAGTTCGTGATTGATAGCTCCCTTTAATTGCAGAAAACACACCCCAATCTCTCCTTTCATTTGCTACTTCTCTCTCTGCGAATCTCATAGATCTCTGGTATGTTGAAACGGCATTTTCTCTCTATCCTGAAAGCTCTCTGTTTTTGTGCTTATACCCGCTTGACTTTCTCATATCTGATTATTTAGTGCTTCAAGTGGGTTTTGAAAATACAAAGATAGAAAAAAATTGGGTTCATTACTTCCTCTACTGGAGTTCTACGAATCTTGTAAGATATTATTTTTATCACAATCAATAGTTTTACTTCCATTCTCTGATATGTATGTATATAGTTGAAATTGAAGGTTATTTGAATAGTTTCATGTTGGTGGTAGTGTGCATGATTTAAGATGATATTTGTGGTCAAATTATGCAGAAAATTGGTCCTATTGTAAGACATTTTAGTTTGACGTGTAGAGGTGTCTAGGGATTTATTTAATGAAACTATTCATTTACACTTGAATAATTAAAAGAATTATTGTATGAGGTCATTTGCTATGCTGATGTAGTTTTCTGCCCAACTCGTTTACATAAGTGATTTGGTTTCTATGTTGCCCATGTTGGGAATGTGAGAGCCTTATGCAAGAAATGTAAAAGCTATTGATTTCTACTAATTTTCCATACATCTTACTCCTAAATTTAATGATGTGTTTTTAGCTTAAACTACATAGTACCAAGGCTGCAAAACTATATCTCAGTCCAATTAAATCTTTTGGCTGTTTTTAGGTTAGCATAAGGTCTTAATTTGATATTTTTAGGTTAATTGTGGATTAGCTCTACTATGAAGCAATCAAACTATTGACAAAATTGAAATGGCAAACATGAACTAATAAGTGGAGAGTGGACGAGTATTTGTATGAACTATTTTGTTGAAGTAAAAAAATAGAAGGGTTGTGGATAGGAAGCAACTGGGGATTGACTAAGAAAACTAAGACAAAAGTTTTATAAAATGTCCAATCCATTTTCTTTTTGGGTTATTTTTTATCATAAGACTATTCTTTTTTTCATATTTTTTGTCCATTTTCTTATATTCTTTCGAGTATGAACTAATGGAGTAGAGTCGTTAAACTTAATTTGATTTTCTTATCTGTCACATAACAACAAGTTCTTTTTGCCTTACTAATTACTTTTATTTCTTTAATTCAGGTTCAAGTTTTGTTCTAGTGAATCCAAGCTTAAGATATTTCCGAAGCATTAATTTCAGGTAATTCTTTACGTGTTCAGTTATGGATAAAAGTTGGATGAACTTACCAAGAACGCATAATTTGTACAAGAATAGTGTCAATTTATTCCTTGATTTTTCATTTGATCATGCAAGTCTTGATGGTATGATATTATGTCCTTGTAAAAATTGCGGTAATGGATTGTGGGTGTCAAGACAAGATGCATATGAGCATTTAATATGTGATGGATTCATTAGGGGTTATATTAAATGGACAACACATGGTGAATCTTCACTTAACACTACACTTAACTCTAATAGTCAAAGGGTTCCAAATAAACACGATGATATGGAAGAGTTATTACGTGATGCTTTTGGAATTCCAAATCTTGATAATGATATGGAAGATTATGTCACAATGGATAACTCCAGTGAAAATACCAAAACATTTTGTAAATTGATAGATGATTCATAACAACCTTTGTTCCCTGGATGTGAAAAATACACAAAACTCTTCTTTCTTGTTCACTTATTTAATATCAAGTGTTTGGGTAGTATGAGTGATAGGACATTCACAAGGATACTTGACTTGTTGAGGGATGCATTCCCTAGTGGTGTGCAATTACCCAAATCATATTACGATACTAAAAAATTCATTAAGGAAATGGGTTTTAGTTATGAGAAATATGATGCTTGTAAAAATGATTGCATGCTATATTGGGGGCCGAACAAAGACAAGGAGCAATGCGATATTTGTAAAGCACCTAGGTGGATAACACCGGTAACCGAAACTTCACATGAACTTGGTAACTCACGCAACAATAATACACATGAAAATAATAAGAAAGAACACAATGCAGCTAAGGTTTTATGGCATTTCCCTTTAAAACCTAGGCTCCAAAGATTGTTTATATCATCAAATACTGCAACTTTTATGAAATGGCATGCCGAAAGTCATATAGATGATGGTAAAATGAGGCATCCAGCTGATTCTCCAGCTTGGAAAACTTTTGATTTTGAAAATCCTGAATTTGCAAAAGATCCTCATAATGTTAGATTGGGGCTGGTTACAGATGGTTTTAATCCTTTCAAGAATATGAGCACTAATTACTCTACATGGCCAGTTGTTTTGATGCCGTATAATCTGCCACCAGATATGTGTATGAAACAACCTTTCTTTATGTTATCTTTGCTGATATCTGGACCCACATAACCTGGAAATAATATCGATGTTTACATGCAACCTTTAATTGCTGAGCTAAATGAACTGTGGTTAGGGGTGAATACTTTTGATGCTTCAACCAAGCAACCCTTCAATATGCATGCAACACTTTTGTGGACCATAAGCGACCTTCCAGGTCATGCTAATATATCTGGTTGGAGCACCAAGGGTTATTTAGCATGTCCGGTATGCCATGAATTTACATGTTCTTGTCGTTTAAAAAATTCTCATAAGAATGTCTACATGGGTCATCGTAGATTTCTTGAAGAGAATCACCCTTATAGATTGGACGAATCTTTCAATGGAGAAGTTGAACTTGGTGTTCCACCCCCAAAACTCACTGGGTCTATGATATTGTCTGACTTGGAGGGATTTGAAATTAGATTTGGAAAATTGGTTAAGGATAATCATGTGTTACCTCATCATTGGAAAAAACGAAGTATATTCTTTGAGTTGCAATATTGGGAAAAAAACTTGATGCGTCACAACCTTGATGTTATGCACATAGAAAAAAATGTTTGTGATAACATTATTGGAACCTTGCTAGATATTAGTGGAAAAACAAAAGATCACGTTAATGCACGTCTAGATTGCCAACAAAGAGGAGTTAAACCAGAACTCCACCCGAATGAAGATGGTAGTCTACCTGAAGCTTGTTATTCACTAAATAAGAAAGGAAAAGAGAAATTTTGTAGCATTTTGAAAAATGTTAAACTTCCAGATGGCCATGCATCGAACATTTCTAGATGTGTGTAGATGAAACCACCAAAGATTTTCGGCTTAAAGAGTCATGACAACCACATTTTGATGGAACAATAGCTCCCACTATGTATGCGTAAAACACTACCAAGTATAGTCAAGTCTCCTTTAATCAAGTTATGTCGTTATTTTAAAGACTTGTGTTCTAAAGAACTTTGTCCCCGTGATTTGGTTCGACTTGGAAATGAGATAGCCATAACTCTTTCCGAACTTGAGTTGATATTTCCACCCTCTTTTTTTGATGTCATGGTCCATTTGCCGATTCACTTGGCAACGGAGGCTAGGATAGTTGGCCCTGTTCATTACCGTTGGATGTATCCAGCTGAAAGGTAATTCTTTTTTTTATATGTTTTTTTAGTATTTCTTTTATATTTTTTGTTATATATTATTCTTTAATGTCAAAATACAAACTATTGCAGGAATTTATGTACATTGAAATCTTACATCCGTAATAGAAGTCGGCCAGAAGGTTCAATTGCAGAGGGTTATTTGGCACAAGAATGCACGGTCTTTTGTTCCTCATACTTATAGAAATGAAGATAGTGGTGGTCGTGCTAGAGAAGGATTAGATATTTTCTCAAGGATAAGTCGTCCATTAGGAAAGGCAACGCCTATAGCACTAGATGAAGAAACCTTGGATAAAGCACATCGCTACGTACTTTTCAACTGTGATGCAAATTCGACATATATTGACTAAGTAATTATAATGAATGATTTATAAATGATTGAAATATTGGTATTATTCATGAAAAATTATTATTATGCAGGCAACATAGCGAACTTATTGAAATGCAATACTCTCGATTGAGAAAACATGACAGAAAACGCATTCATAGTGAAACATTTGCAGCTTGGTTTTCCACATGCGTAAGTACCAACTAACTAATCTATATAATTTATTCAATGAAAAATTTAAACTTTCTTTGTAATACTAATAGATTTTTATAATCAATGTTAGGTTGGAAAAATTCCCACTACTGAAGATGATCCAACTATGAAGATATTAAATATTTGGCTATGGGGCCTAATCATATTGGAATAGGATATAAAAGGTTTATAGTTAATGGTGCTAAATTTCATGTAAAAGAATGGGAGAGGAAGAGAAAGACACAAAATAGTGGGTTAGTAGTTAGTGCAACAACATCCAGTTTTTCGAGTACTAAAGATGACTCCCATCTCTAGTGACTTGCAATATTTTTGGGGTCTTAAGAGATATCATTGAACTAGACTACACGGGAGGAAGAAAGGTTGTGTTGTTCGAATGTGATTGGGTTTCCAAGAGTAAGAGACTGAAGAGAGATGATGATGACTTCACATTAGCCAACTTCACAAACATCAAACGCCACAATGAGCCATATGTTCTTGCATCTCAAGTAATACAAGTTTACTACGTGGAAGATCCTAATGAAAAAGGGTGGCATGTTGTAGTAAATCCGAAATCCAAGGACTTATAATTTTGACGTTGATGTTGTTTTGATTATTTAGTATTAAATGTGAAAGTTGTAATGACATTTATGGCTTTATTTCCTTTTCATGGTCTATATTTGATTTTCATTTTGCATGTTTTTTTCTAATTTCTTATTCATTAAAGTCAGCTTTATTTATTTGACTTGTTATATGAAAGTTAAATAGTTTTCTTTTTCTACTTGCAGTAAATTGATTTTCACTAATGGCTCGTACAAGTAAAAGAAAACGACATGCAGCTGCACCCACTACTTCTTGGGACCAAGCCGCTGAACCATTGCCAAATAATTTACCTCAAGGTGTTAAAAAATGATTTTGATATCTTTTTCTAATGAATTATTATCTATAGCTTGGTTTTACCATTTCTACTGTTACGTTCATTCGTAATTAAACTCATTGATTGATGAGTACTTTCATATTATTTGTAGATATTGATGCTACTGATAAAAAAACAACTAGAGGTCCAACTCTTGCAACAAAAATTTGGGCGTTAAGTGAAAATCTTTTTTATGGTGAAGATAACTGAATTGTGGTGGAGTTTAACGATAGGGGGCAGCCAATTGGTGATAATAAAAAAAAGTTTGTTATGTTTTTGGGTACATTAGTTAGAAAATGAGATCTAGCTCCTATTGATGTTAGAGATTAATTGGCGTAAGGTGGAACATAAGAACAAAATGCTTGATAATGTGAAGGTATTGATATGATTTGAATTGTCATTTACATGATCTAAATTGTTAGTTTCTTTAACTTGTGTATATTAACGTTGAATTTGCAGGAAAAGTTCGTAATTCCAACAGCATGCCATGCATGGACTATGCAAAATATAGGCAAGAAATGGAAAAATTGGAAAGCAAGAGTGAAACAAGATTTTTATGATCCAGATGTTTCAATTGCGCAACAAAAACTTGTTAGACCTTCGGACAAGCGTATTGTATTTAGTCAATACAAAAATTTGTTGGATCAGTGGAATGAAGAAGACGATATAGTAGGTGTTAAAGCTTAATAAATTTATAGAAACATGTATGATTGTAATTTTTATTTTATCAAAAATTTTTCAGGATCCAAGCATAAAAAATATTGAAAATAGAGAGAAGAAGACGATGAATCACATAACAGGGCAAAATAGTTTTGCTGAAGTTGAACATAAAGAGGTATTCTCGTCTCTTCATGGCCTTAAAATGAATTTAAATTCTATTTGATATATTTATATGTGTTTTGTGCATAGGCTAAAGCAAAAGGAGAAAAACCGACTCGAGCAATATTATATGATAAATGCTACGCAGTGAATGGAGTTCCATCGAGTAATGAGGTTGGAGAAAAACTGGTAAGTACTTATACACCGATCTTTGCTATATTAAGTTTTAATAATTTCGTTTTAACAAGATATTAAGTTTTAATAACTACAGAAAAATATATTCTTGGTCCTTGTGTAGCTAACTTGTTAAAATTCATTGGTAAATATTTTTGCTAGAATCAAATGAAGGAATTGGCTTCTCAACTACCTGAGGGTACAAAAGATACTTATGGTCCTGATGATATATATGACAAGTAATGGGAGAAAGAGTAGGTGGAAGAGCAAATTTGTTTGGCTTTGGTGTTTCTCAAAAGGACGTGTGGGGTGATGCTCCAACTCGAAGACCAGACTATCGCATTATCTCAGAGTATGAGAAAAATATGGCAAAAATGCAAAAGGAGCTTTTGGAAATGAAAGCAAATATGGCTAGCATGGAGCAAATGAGAAATGCTAGTACTTCAACTGAAGTGCGTAGGGCTAAATCGTCAACCTCAAACCATTTTGCATCAACCAATGCGAGCACTCAAATACTGCGGGTAATATAGATATACGAATACTTCATCATTATTTTCTATTTTCACTTATTTCTTTGCTTGATTTTTTAATTTGTGTTAAGTGATACTTGAGCATTTATAATCCATGTTAATTGCAAGAGATTGAACTTGCTTTTGAATTTTAAGATATATATCAGTTGTTGCTTAATGTCTTCATCTATTTTAAGTCCGGGATAGTGAGCCCAAAATGCTTAATTGTTTGTTGAATTGAACCTCAGATGCTTGAGTGATAGTTGTTGTTGTTTGTATGTTTGAATAGAGGCGATAGGAAAAAATCTAATGGTATTTTTCGTTGGTGAATTAAGGGGAATCTACTTTCACTGGTATAGTACAAGGTATATAGTGTACTTGTACTCAATATGTTAGGATCCGTTTGGTTGATTGGAACGGAATCTGGTTCTAGGAATTTGATTTCTAGGAATGTGATTACCAGAAATATAATTCCATTATAGTGTTTGGGTAAAATTCAGAATTTCTTAAAGGAAATGACAAATTCATTTTTATATGTTTGGTAAACATAAGGAATGGAATCCATTTTTTCAAATGTTAGCAAAAATGTTCCACTTATATATTATTATACAACATAATGGATTTATGGAACAATACTTGCAATATTAACCCTAAATTTATGTGAAATTACAAGATCATTACTTGAAGCTTCAATAATTACAAAATTCATGAAACAGGATGGCTCAGTTGATTTATGAGATTTTTTAATTTCACTTTTCTTGTTACCATGTGAGACAAATTAAATGATCAATTATCAATTACTATGTTCGACATTTATCTATGAAGGGGTAAAAATATATTTTACGTTAAGTTAATTTTTTTATAGACTTCAAATTGTGGGTTTTTAACTATTGAATCTTCAAAAGATAATTATGTAATTTGTGTAAGTAATTATTCTTTATGTTAAATATTATATAATATACTTGTAATACATCAAAATATATAATTTATTAATTTATATATGTTTTATAGTAAAAAACATATTTTTTTTATTATATATATATGTATGTATATATGTGTGTGTGTGAGAGAGAGAGAAAGAGTGAGTATATATGGAAAATATTATCTTTTTAATCTTTACTATGAATTCCATAGGGAATGGAATTAGATACCATAGAAAATATGGGTTTCAGATTCCCAGTATATAGAGGCAAGATTCTAAGTTTCAAGGAATTTAATTCCTTTCCCAAAATTCAGTAAATCAACCCAAACATAATTATGTGATGCTCGATAATCAGATAACCAAACTACATGCCATTCCAAGGTAAACAAACGGGTCCTTAGAGTCTAATTTGGATTTTTGTTTGATTGCAATTACCAATGGAATTTATTGAAGGTTGGAGCTCGAGTTTCTATAAGAAGTTTGTTTGATTCCTCAAGAATTGTGGCAACCGGAAGAGTTTATGGATTAGACCCAAGTCTTAAGGTTGGCAGTCAATTGCTTGGACCGAATTGGTGTGAAGTTCATATTCAAGTTGCTATTGAATGTGGAGAAAAATTGCCAAGGCCTTATGCCCTTTTCAAAACTATCAAGCATGCCGAAGGAGCTACAATTGCATGGCCTTGCCACTTGGTATAGTTTCTTTACAAATCCAATACTTGTATCTTCTTTTCCATATGAAGCTTATTTTCTTATTAAATATTTTGTGGTTTAATATTGTGTAGGTGATGGCAGAAGAAAACTTCAGTTGAAAAAATGACTTTGTTGAAGAACCCTTTTGAAGAAATATATAGTTGGTTGAAGAAGAACTCTTTTGAAGAAACGCTTGGTTGAAGAAGAACTCTTTTGAAGAAATACTTGGTTCAAGTAGAACTCTTTTGACTTTATATATTAGACTTGCAATTCTCTTGAAGAGAATGTTGTTTTGAGACTTATTCATTTACTTTAAGACTATTTGTTTTGAGACTTAATATGTTGAATATAAATCGTGAACATGTGATGGAATGGTGCAATTTTATTTAGGTACTTAATGAAATTTCTTTCAGAATTATGTTATTTTGTTTGTGGAATATGAATTATTTTTATTTTTGTGATTTATTTTTAATTACAAAAATTCAGGCATATTGATAATGAAATGTTACAATTTTGAGGCGCTTAGAAGTGTAATAATTGAAAATTTTGAATCTTTTATGTGACACTTTATAGTGTATCAAAACAGAATTATAGTCCCACTTTGAAAAGCCTCAATTTGTTCATGTTGAGACACTTAGGACTGTCTTTATTTCAATTTCATGGATACTATTTGTGACCCTTTTAAAAGTCGTATATACTTGAGATTGAGGCGCTATGAAGCGCCTTATCACCAGCCATGTTGAGACTGTAAAGAGTGTCGCAAGGGCTATTGATACCCCTTTTTACGGGGCGCAATAATGGAGCGCCTCGATAGCCTAAGTGTCACAACAATAGTGTTGTTGAGACGCTTTTTGGGGCCTCAATAAGTAATTTTTGTTGTAGTGATTGGATCTGGATCTGATTCCTCCATTGAGAAAAACATGACTTCAAAGTCTCAATTTTCCTTTATTTTTTCATTTTCTAATTTTCTGTGTATGCTCAATATTTTAGTATGACAACAATACCAAGGATGTTATTTTCCTCATGTAAATATATATGTATTTTAGTCTTTTTATTTTATTTTGACGAAACAGATTTTGTTGGTCCCAAGTGGTCAGATGAGGTCTAGAGGGGGGGGGGGGTGAATAGACCTCTTCAAAAATCTACCTTTTAAAACTTCTAACTTTTCTGTTCAGCAGACTAAGCTGATCGAGAACAGTAAGCAGACTAAGCTGATCTAGCACAAAGCTTTGAACAGCAGAGTTGACCACTCTTCTGATTTCACTCAGCTGATTTTATCAAATCAGAGTTTAAAATAAACTAACTTGCAGCGGATTTATCAAGTGTTTTTCACAAGTAGTTTTCTTTAACCTTGAAATAGTTTTATCCCCAGTTTTAACAAACTCCTTTTAAAAACTTTTCAGCAGTTAACCTTTTAAGTGTTTTAAAACTGTTCTTTCAAATATGCAGAAAATAATGCAAGTTAAAAACACAAAGGATTTTTATAGTGGTTATATGGATGTAAATCCTTTAGTCCACTCTTCCAAGTCACTTAGATCTTGGGTTATACTAAATCACACAGATTACAGTATACAATGCTTACGCCAAACAACAAATGAAATGGCCGTAAGTTCACAATAGGGAATCACAAAGAAACTCCTATCCTCTGAAGTAATATCGCTCACTAAGATTGATATCTACTTCTCACAACACAACCCTAACAAAATCACTCAGATTTTACAAGTATTTTCTGTTTTCTCTCTATTTAGCTTTGTCAACAAATGACTCGGCTGATGAGTGCTCTGTTCTTGAGTTTGAGACTTAGAAGAATTTTGCTTCAGATTTTTGCTCTCAAAGTGTGTTGTCTCTGTGTTGTTCTTCTTCTTCAACTCATGAACTAAGCTATTTATACTAAGGATTTGAAAATCTGCCCGTTGAGAGATCGCCAGTTGTCAAATCCTCGAGTACTGGTCCTTTTCTGCAGAACGGCTGTTGCGACTGAACACTGTACACTCTGCTGTACTTTCTGTCGCTTCGCATTAAATGCGCATTAAATGCACCAAGCTGATACGAGGTTTCTCTTCAATCATTTGTCATAAATACCCTTCCTCTTCAGCATTTATTACTTCAAGTGCATTTATTACCGTTGTAATAACTTCTGATCCACTTCCACTCTGCTGATCGAAGTCACTCGTCTGATGTATACTCGGCTGATCCCAAACTTGAACTAATCTGATTTGAGTCGGCTGATAGTCCACCAGTCTGATTACTTCTTCAGCAACAGATCAGTAGTCTTCTGGACCATATTTGACTAGTCTGATGAACTTCTTCCTTAGTCAAATATCTTCTAAGGTTTGTACTAAGCTTTCACTTAGCTGATGACTTTGGAAATCATCAAAACCTCCCTTTACTTCAAAGTCTTCATCTTCATCCAACAATTTCCCCCTTTTTGATGATGACAAAACTTCAGCTAAGTACCTGTACCTAAACTAAAGTTGAGTCCTCAAAAATTTCTGAGATAGAAATAATGTGTTGGAAGCTTGAACTTTTTATAGATTGATTTGAAAGTTACAGTGCAAGTTACAAGCAAGATAGACTAAAAAAAAATTACAAGTGAAGAAGGCTGGTTACAAAAATTCCAACAGATGACCTAGTCTAGTAATCTAGTCTAGTCCTCAGCTTCTTCATCTTCTTCTTCTTCTTCTTCCTCATCAACTTCTCCTTCAACTTCATCACTACTGTCTTCATCTTCACCAGATGTGAAAGCATCAGCAAGACCTTTTAATTTTTCTCTTCTTTCTTCAGCTTCAAATCTTTTTCTGATGTCTTCAATCCTCTTATACTTAACGTCTGGATTAAGCTGTTCTTCAGCAGAGTACTTAGAGGCAGCTAACTCCTTGTCAGTTTTAGCTACATCCTTGGGCTCTACTTTATCATCAGCTCCATCTTCAGCTTCCTTTTCAAGTACTTCATCTTCTTTTGGCTTTCCAGCAGCAGCCCGTTGGTCTCGTACTTGAATAGTTGCAGCAGCATCAACAGCTAACTTAGCTGATTCCTCTTCCCCCTTTTTGTCAGCATCAGCAGGGTTGAGTTGATCAGGAGTTATGTTGACAGCAGCACAAAGCTTCTTGATGTTTGTATCCATGACTCTTTGCTCAGCACAGTGATGATTTAGAGTAGTTTCCATGCGAAGTTGATTAGCTTTTAATTCACCAGAATGGTCATTCAGACAGTCAACATTCAACTGAAGTGTTGACAGTCCAGTTTGTGCTTTGTCAGTGATGTTGGTAACCTCTTGCATTAAAGCAATGTTCTTCTCAGTTTCTGCTTCACCAACTTGTGTCATGACCTTAACAACTCTTGCAATGTCAGCTTCATTCCTTTGAAGAGCAGTGTGGAGATGACCTACATCAGCCTTCACATCTTCAATATTTCTGCTCATATTCAATATGCTCTGAGTTAACATTAAGGAGTTATCTGGTGGTAGAGGAAAATCTTCAATGGCATCCTTGACCATTTTTGCAGTCTCTTCCTGCATTTGCTTAATCATCAGTTTATTTCTTGTCTCCATCTCCTTCAGAGTAGTCTCAATCAGCATCTGGATGGACTCCATCAGTGAGGAATGCAAATCAGCAGTAGGAGCAGGATGTGATGATTCAGCAGGATCCTCTTCTTGTGGAAGTTCAGCAGGTTCTTCCTCCTGTTGAACGGTTGCTTCATGAAGAACATGACTGTCTTCAGTTTTCCATTCCAAAGCTAAGGGAACTAAGTCCTTGACCATAATAGGCAGCTTCTTTGATGTATCCAAGTTGATTTCTTCAGCCTTCTGGTCTTTCTTTTGTTCTTCACTAGCTGGCTCATCAGCTATGTGAATGATCTCAGTACCATCAGTAGACACAACTGTCTTCTGACGAATCAAGTCAGCTGGTACAAAGGGTGATGTAGTCTGTTTAATCTTCAGCTTCTCTTGATAAGTACTGATATCAGAGCCATAACAGATTTGCTGTAAACTTGGCAGACTGGGCGTTGAACTTGATGTTCCTGGTTCAAACCTTGATCTTTCAACCCATTTCTCCAGAGTAGTGTAAACAGCAATCTTGACTGCTCTATCAATTCTATCATCAGTAGGACTTGGCTTCTTTGAAATTGAGTTTTTGATAGCAGTCGCCTCCTGACTGACAATAACTCTTGCATAGTCATGCAGTCTATCCCTTACAAAATCTGAGTCCAAAGCCTTGACAACAGAGGATGTTTGCAACCAGTTTAGAACCCAACGTCCTTCTGTAGCGAACTCCTTCCAGGCTTGGATTTCTTCCTCAGACTTGTTCAATCTATACTCTCTCCATTGATTGTATCTGATCTTCTCTGGGAGAAAAGTAGTCCTTGATTGAAACAGCTGGTTTAGTCTTTCCAACTCAGCTTCAAACTTTTTGAAGGCAGTAGAGTCACTTTGAACAATCTCTATTGCTCTCCTTACTTCCTTCTTTTTCTTCTTGATTGGTTCAGCCCTTGGTAGCACAAAGTCACCTTCCTTAGGCTTTTCTCCAATCACGATGCCTCCAGACCTCCTTGGTCCATAAGCATCCTTCTTGCTCTCTTCTATGGCCTTTGCCAATTCAGCTTCTTCCTTGGCAGCCAGTTCAGCTTCTGTCAGGTTCTTGACATTAGCTTCCTTTTGACTTGCTTCAAGAGCTCTCTTTAGCTCAGCATCATCACGTTTTCGTTGTTCAGCCTCCTCACGCTTCTTCTTGTGATAAGCTGATACTTTTGCTTTGCCAGTTCTCTTCTTTCTGGCATTTCTTGACTCAACAACTGGTGCCGCAGCTGTTGTTTCTGGTAAAGCAACTGCTACCGGTGCAGCAGCAATTGGTTCGAGGATCTGCACTTCAGGATCCTCTTGAGGTTTAGCAACCTCAGCTGTTGGTGTAGGAATCTGTTTCACTTGGTCAGCTGACTTCTTTTCAGTAGATCCCTTCACTGATTCAACAGGCCTCTCAGCAGATTGAGGACTTCTTTTGGCTAACTCAGAAAGTTCAGTATCTTCATCAAGAAGTGTCAGCTTCTTTCTGGCAGTCCTTTTTGTGAAAGGTGGATTTGCAACGGTAGAAGTGGCAGTGTCCTTCATAGCACTTCTTGTTCTTTTAGCCACATTTTCAACCGGTAACTCAGCTGAAATTTTCTTGTCAGAAGATGTCCCAGCAGACATCTCGTTGATTTCCTTGACTGTCTCATCAACAATCAAATCAGCAGCATCCTTTCTTTTAGAGACAACTGTTCTGGCTTCAACAGCAGGCTTTGCTGTTTGAACAGTCGACTTGCTTTTCTTGCCTTTATCAGCAGGCTTTTCTGGCTCAGAAGCCTTTCTTTTCTTTTGCTTCAACTCTGTCACAACCGCAGGCTCCTTTGATCTCCCAGATTTCACTGGGTCATAAATCTTCAATTCTTTAGCCTTGTGAACATCCTTGCCATTTGTAACCTCACATCCCAAATTTACTAGCAGATGACTCAGGAATATTCGGTGCAGAGTGTGACCACGCACTTTGTGATCAGCCAGTATGTACCAAATGTAGTTTGCCCAGTTCACCTTCAAGCCATAGAAAATGGCAATCATTGTGTGCAGACGCTTCATTGGTACGCTGTCTAGTGAGAATGTGCAATTTTCCAAAACTTTGGCAACCAAGTCTGCCATTCGTTGAAACTCGTCTTTCAATTGATTTTTCTTTATGCTCCCAGTTAGCATTTCATCCTTCTTTGAAGCCAGATTCCAGAAATCTGCTTCAAATGGAGTAGAAAGAGTTGCAATATCAGTAGAGCCTTCAAGAGAGAGTCCATATCTCTCACTTAGCAGTTTTGGGGTTACGCAGATAGCTTTGTCCCCAATCTTGGCAGTGATCTCCAATTTCTCAAAATTGACATCCTTCTTGGAACCATAAAATTCCATCACTTGCTCTTTGAAGATCATATCTTCATGTGCCTCCATGAAGTTTACCAGTGAGGCTGCCTTAAATTTCTCCAGAATTTCCTTCATTAATGGTGTGCCAGTCGTATGGTAGGTCAGGTAGTTCAAAAACATACCTTCAGCAGCAGCTTCTTTTGCAGGTACCTTGGAACCCATCTTCCTGAAAGAGATTGAAGAAAAACGAGAGTAGATTTGCAGTTGAATGGATGCAAAAATGCTCTGAATGCTTTTGAAATTTTTAGGGTGCGTAAAAGCTCAGTCAGCTGATCAGATCTGGATTTATAGATGTTAATTCTTGTCGGTTTCCGTGAAAAGTGGTAACCGTTAGATTAGTCATTGTAAAAGCAGATCGTGCGACCGTGATACGCGGATTTCAAAATAGCATTAAATATGTCAGACGGGCGGGAAAACGAAACGCCACTTGTCTGTTATTTATGAAAGCGTGCTTTTTATGAAACGTTTTTAATGCAACACTTTAAATATAAACTGACATAAATAGAAACAGATGAGTAAAGTACTAATCTGATTTATGACTTGTCTGATACAATATATCACTAGTGAAAGCCAATATCTAGTGATCTTCCTTTGCTGTTTGTCAATCCAGCAAGATAATTAATCTTCAAATCTTCAAGAGTTAAGAACAAATCTTCTGCTTAAAGCAACTTCAACTAACTGTCATTGAAGATTTCATCTTTAAAACAAGGGTACCGCTAGTCTTACACGTTCCCCCTGAATTCAAGAATTCATCAGTCAACTAGTCTGTTGAGAGTCAGTCTTCTTGAAGTATAACACACTTGTTGTAGTCAGATTAGTGAGCTGTTTGAAACCAGTCTTCTGATAGGTTCCCCCTCAGCTTATGAATCCAATTTTAACAAGCCTAGTTCCACTCTTAGAGTAGAAAATCTTGCATCACTCAATGGTTTGGTGAAAATGTCAGCGATCTGATTATCTGTTTGAACATATTCAATAACAACATTTCCTTTTTCAACATGGTCTCTGATGAAGTGATGTTTGATCTCAATATGCTTAGTCCTGGAATGACTTGTAGTATTCTGAGTAAGTGAGATTGCGCTTGTATTATCACAGTAGATAGGGATTCCACTGATCTTCTTGTTCTTTCTGCAGTGACCAGTGCAGCAGTGGGGCCAGAAGTTGAGGTCTCTTCTATTCCCATCCTTGGCATTTTATACTCGTACGCCTTGAGTACAGAAAACAGCTCCGTCAGAGAGATCTTCCCCAGATCCCTAGATTCTTCCATTGCTGTGATCTTCATGTTGAACTTGGGTGGTAGCGCCTTCAGGACTTTGAGAGTGATCTCTTTGTCTGTGAATGTCTTACCCAGCTTTAACACGTTGTTCAGCACTTTGGTAAACCTTGAACTCATCTGTTCAATGGTTTCTCCAGGCTTCATTTTGAAGTTCTCAAACTTCTCCATGGCAACACTTAGATTGTGTTCCTTGATGGCTTCATTTCCTTCACTCATATCCCTGACTTTGTCCCACATCTCTTTTGATGTTTTACAGTGTTTGACATAGTCAAACCTTTCATTGTCCAGGGCTTTAGTCATGATGAAGATTCCAACTTTATCAAGATTTTTCAACTTGATTTCATCAGGTGACATCTCTTCTTCATCTTTGTCCACGATCACTTCTTGATCATTGACTTTGATGGTTTTTGTGACTCTTATCGGACCTTTGGTTATGCATCTGTACATATTGTCATTGTAAGCAGCAAGGAAAATTTCCATGCGTATCTTCCAGTCCTCAAAGCTCATACCGCCTATGTGGGGAACAAGGCTAATGCAATCCATTTTTCAAAAAGTTTTGTTTTTCAAAAAGATGCTCTTTTGAAAACCTTTGAAAACCTTTGAAAAACACTTAAGGATCAAGCTCGTTGATCAGGCAAATGATTCAGATGAACCACCTGCTCTGATACCACTTGTTGGTCCCAAGTGGTCAGATGAGGTCTAGAGAGGGGGGGGGGGGGTGAATAGACCTCTTCAAAAATCTACCTTTTAAAACTTCTAACTTTTCTGTTCAGCAGACTAAGCTGATCGAGAACAGTAAGCAGACTAAGCTGATCTAGCACAAAGCTTTGAACAGCAGAGTTGACCACTCTTCTGATTTCACTCAGCTGATTTTATCAAATCAGAGTTTAAAATAAACTAACTTGCAGCGGATTTATCAAGTGTTTTTCACAAGTAGTTTTCTTTAACCTTGAAATAGTTTTATCCCCAGTTTTAACAAACTCCTTTTAAAAACTTTTCAGCAGTTAACCTTTTAAGTGTTTTAAAACTGTTCTTTCAAATATGCAGAAAATAATGCAAGTTAAAAACACAAAGGATTTTTATAGTGGTTATATGGATGTAAATCCTTTAGTCCACTCTTCCAAGTCACTTAGATCTTGGGTTATACTAAATCACACAGATTACAGTATACAATGCTTACGCCAAACAACAAATGAAATGGCCGTAAGTTCACAATAGGGAATCACAAAGAAACTCCTATCCTCTGAAGTAATATCGCTCACTAAGATTGATATCTACTTCTCACAACACAACCCTAACAAAATCACTCAGATTTTACAAGTATTTTCTGTTTTCTCTCTATTTAGCTTTGTCAACAAATGACTCGGCTGATGAGTGCTCTGTTCTTGAGTTTGAGACTTAGAAGAATTTTGCTTCAGATTTTTGCTCTCAAAGTGTGTTGTCTCTGTGTTGTTCTTCTTCTTCAACTCATGAACTAAGCTATTTATACTAAGGATTTGAAAATCTGCCCGTTGAGAGATCGCCAGTTGTCAAATCCTCGAGTACTGGTCCTTTTCTGCAGAACGGCTGTTGCGACTGAACACTGTACACTCTGCTGTACTTTCTGTCGCTTCGCATTAAATGCGCATTAAATGCACCAAGCTGATACGAGGTTTCTCTTCAATCATTTGTCATAAATACCCTTCCTCTTCAGCATTTATTACTTCAAGTGCATTTATTACCGTTGTAATAACTTCTGATCCACTTCCACTCTGCTGATCGAAGTCACTCGTCTGATGTATACTCGGCTGATCCCAAACTTGAACTAATCTGATTTGAGTCGGCTGATAGTCCACCAGTCTGATTACTTCTTCAGCAACAGATCAGTAGTCTTCTGGACCATATTTGACTAGTCTGATGAACTTCTTCCTTAGTCAAATATCTTCTAAGGTTTGTACTAAGCTTTCACTTAGCTGATGACTTTGGAAATCATCAAAACCTCCCTTTACTTCAAAGTCTTCATCTTCATCCAACAGATTTTGTTGAAATTTAATGTACTTATCTACTTCAGGATATATATGAAAATAGTAATTCTAGTATTTTAATATTTTAAAATGATTAATTCCAAATAATTAATATCTAGGTAGAAATTAAAATTATTGCAAGAGATCATAAATGGTTAAATAATTTAAGATTAAGAATATAATATTATAGTTCAATATGAAATTTGATCAATTGAAGATCCAAACGAAAGACTAACACGTACAAGACCACTAAGTCCTCTGTAAATCAAATTTGGGGGAAATTTGTTGTAATTTGATCAATTGAATATCCAAACGAAAGACTAACACGTACAGGACCACTAAGTCCTCTGTAAAAGAGTGAAATTTTGAAATCGGGTACTATAGCAAATGGAGCAAAATAGATTGGATATCAAGTTAGTATTATTTTGGACATCATCATTGATTTAAAATACGATATAGATACCATGGATTGTCGTCATATGAAATACTGCATGCCCACATTATCCGAAATCTTTCCTATTAATATGGCATCTTCACTGCAGTCCTTCAAATGTAATTTCATTTTTTAGCGCGTCGCTTAAGCGGTGAGTTTTTTTTTTTTTGTTGCATATATTTTTTTGTATTCTTGTTTTGCACTTATTATCTCAATTATTTGGTCCCTTAATGATATTATTTTCAGTAATTTTGTGTTGATGCTCTTATTGAAAATCTGGAAATCTATTATGATATGTTAAAATGTTCCCGTTATAGATACTAAGTACCCTAAAATATCAATTCGATCAACTTATTAAGGCACTGGTAGACGAATATAGCAACGGAGAATTTCTTCGTTGCATCAACTCACTTGTTATGGGCATTTGTATATTTGAGAAATTTGACATTGCATTGCAATATTTGCGATCATCACATAAAGATGGAGTAACCCCGAGAAATCTGTATGTATCGTAGCAGGGTGTGTATTTTACTGCCTATGTCCAATTATCACCCTTCATTGTAGAAATATGAATTCCATCACATGTATTCATAATATAATGTCAATTATTTTGATGTTCACTTCATGCTTACACTAGAGTGAATTAATGGAAAATATTTGTGAACTTATCTTCTAAATCTGCAAGTGAGCCTTACAAATAAAACTGGCTCAATTTAAAGGGGATTTTTTTTTAACCATATGATAGGCTAGCTTGCAACTTTGGTACCATTGGATACAAAAATGCAAATTCGGTATCATAGTATAGGTTGGAGACAACTATATATTCCTTATGTAAATCGTTATACGAAAGATTGGAGACATCAGTCTCGGTATGTACTACACGTTCGAGACAACTAATTGAAGAACTAATCTAGTGTTAATGGTGTTTTCCTTGTAAATGGATTCACATAAATTGGGGTCAAATGGCATCACTTCCTAAATACAATTTAATAAGGTTTGATTCTTTAGTACAAGCATAATCTTACAGTTTGTATAAATATTATTACATCATGTTGTTATGTATCCTCGTTGTATAGTTCCATATGATATTTAGAATTCTTAATATTTTTATTGATGGAATGATAGTCAATTTGATCGCACTTCTTAGTTAAATATTATTATTTGGTTTATTTGATGGGAGAATATCTCAATAGAGATAGCCAATATGGTAATTTTGATGATTACAAAATAAATATTGCCTTAGTAACAATATTAAATGTTATTTCTTATTTAGCTCCCATACATTTTCTATGATTTTCATTTCTTCAGTTGTTTTGTGCACATTTTCTACCTTCTATATAGATTAACAAATTTCATTTTATAAGAGAGTAAAGTTGTACAAAATCTCATTTTTCCTTGAAGAGGCTATAATTATAATTCAAGAAAAGATGAAAAAAAGTTGATTTAGTTATATGTAAACAAAGTTAAGTTATCAGGAGCATATCCAATGTCATAATTTAAAGAAAAATTGGATATAGAATGGAAATCCAAGAGTATATATTATAACCATATAATTCAAATTTCGAAATCAATATTTTTTTGTCTTGAAGAGGTTATCATTATAATTCAAGAATAGATGAAAAAAAGTTGTTTTCCACATAATTATAATAGATATTTCACCTCTTCTAAAACTTAAAATGTTGTTTTCCACATAATTATAATAGATATGTCTTAATTTCTCACTTATACTAAAGATCCAACTTTGACAATTTATTAATTTTAATAGTTGATGTTTAGATACCTCTAATTAATAATCCAAAGTATAATTTACGGTGAATCCTTTATATTTTAAAAAAAAAAAAAAAAAACTAAAAACGCTAGTAACCCCTCCCACATCACGCGGCTTTCTCCCTCTGTTATCGTACCAATATTTAGAATTTGTCACTAGATTTTCTCCCCTTTTGGTAACCTCTCCAAACTTTGCAAGTAAATTTCAGTTTAGGTGTGCTTTAATTTGATCATGGCTCCGAATAATCTAGCATTGGGGATACGCTTCTTCATCTAGATTTCAAAGTACTTCAAGAAAAACCCCATGTTTGTAAGTACCATATATTCAATGTTTAATTATTGAATTGTGTTGGCCGATTTTTTGTGAAATACCTTTGCTTCAAAATAACCCCTAACTTGAAGTTGGTGATGTCTAGATGAAACCCTAAAAGTATAGGACTTACCTTTTCGTGTATTCCCCTAATTGTTTGTTATGGCTTAACGTTTTCTCCATTACATGTAAGGTCTTTTTTGAGAAGATTGTTTGGTTCCTAGTTTTGTCACGTAATTTGGGACATGGAGTATTGTGTTTCCTAGGGCATTTCAAAATGCAAGAATTTGTCTTCTAGTACAGTCAATGTTTTCCTAATTTGTAGTTTACTTCAATATATGATGGTCCCCATATTGGTGTTCAAATTTATTTGTGTTAGATATGGATGTCCCCAAAGTATTTAATTAACAATTACTTCACATGGTGTCAGTTGTATTGTTCTTTGTATAACTGACAATTGGTTGCCATGAGACTGTCTATTCCAATCACTATCTAGGTATAACATACTATAATGGTAAATGGGGTCAACCCAAATATTTTAATTGCAACTGTATTGATTAATGTTCTATAACTAACATTTAGATGTAGTTTTTATATGCTTGTTTATTTCCAGTGACAAAGGGTCTACAAATTCATCTTCCATGCAGGAAATTCCTCAAGATTTCAAAGATAATGCCCTTAGTGAATTGGGGCATAACAAACAAGGAACGGTGAGGATTCGAAAAAAGGTATATAATTGTTCAATTGTGCATTCACGAGGCCATGTATTCATAGATGGGAAAGGGATTGCTAAACTTGCTTTTGACTTCAACATATTCAATGGCGATGTGTTATTTTTTGAGTACCATGGGAATGCCTACTTTGCATGTATTGTATGTTGTGGATACACTTATTTGGAGAAAAAATCCTTGGGGTGTCACGGAACGCCAATGAGGTTCTTCGTTGAGGCAATTTCATACCATGGATTGGTAAGAATTTGTAATTTATTCCATTAAATAAAAGTCTATAAAGTAAATCTCTAAGGAAATTTTTATAAAACATTGGTTAATAATGCAAGATTTGCCCGACCTTTTGTTCTCATTTGTCACTACTAAAGACACTAACTAGTTCTTCAAAGTTCAAACACGTCTTGGAACATTGAAGATTGAAGTCAAATATGGGTATTCATGGACCATGCTAGGAGGAGAATGTTGGCAGTCATTCCACGACGCTCACGATCTGCGTAGTTCAATATACATTCAAATGGATTATCATGGCAATGGGAACTTTACAACCACTGTTTTTAAACAAGATTCATGTTGCAAACAACCTTTCAACCTCAACGGAATGCTATTTGTGAAAGGTGTTGTATTGTCAATTAAATAATAAAATACTTCATCATACAATTTAAATGTTATTTTCATAGCTAATTGCAAAATATTTTTCCATGTGTATAGTTGAAGAAAGTACCGAAGAGTTGAAATGTCTGTGCAATGGAGAGACAATCGATACAAATGAAAATGGTGAAAATATGGATGTTGCTGATAACATTGACACTGAAGATTATTTGGATGGCAATACCCCACAGTTCCAAAATGTGATCGATTCCTGGATTATAACCACCACAAAACATATTGATCCTCAATCTTGTAAAAAGACGCTTCCAAGAATGGTATACGGTAAATTATAATTCATATTAATAGATTGAGTTTATGTTGTTATTTGAATTTGCAAATAATTTGAATTTATCTCCATGTTGCAGTACCTTCCTGTAGATAAATGGAAGAAACATCAAATGGATAGGAGTAAGGCTGTTATGTTTTTCGTGCAATCTTATAATAAAACAAGGTGGGAGGTGTTGGTGCGTCTTTACAAAAAAATGAGAAAACATATCGTGTTAGACTGACTCGAGGGTGGAGCAAATTTACAAATGACAACTTGAGGATATGTGCAAAAATAAAAATCAATCTTCTACAAACAAAGGTGTTTTTGGTATGGTATTAAATATATAATTATCATTTTTCTTGTTTTTAACATACAACAATTTGCAAAGATAAATTTGAATATTAATAAGATTCTACAAACAAAATCAACATCAAAGGGCAACATTGGAGTATAATGGGGTTATTGTCAAGTTAAAATGGGGTGCTTTTGCATTATTTTGTGGGGGTATAAATGTTATTAGCACAAAGGTGTTTTTGGTAAGAAAAAATCACAAATGGGGGATTTTCATAGTTAGACAAAATACAATTGGTGTTTTGAAATTTACTCTAAAATTTTGCCAGATTTTCCCACGGTTTTCCCATTAAATTGGTGGGAAAATATTTTCTTCACAAAATTTCCCTACTAATATCCTTACAACTAGTGGGAGAAAAATAAAACTGACTTTCATGTTGAAAATATTAGCTTTCAAATATGAAATATAGGATCATGAAATGTTCATCTATAATTTATTAAGATAACAAAATTAAATTATTTGTCGACATAACTCTTACATGCACACACTGTCTAATTGATGTAAGCATTTTTTCTTACTTCTTCTTCAACAGTCATTAGATGCTAAGCTAACAAGAATGCACTGTATATTTATGTGTTTTACATGTGTAAAAAATAGTTGAAATATTGAATAGATCCAAAAACCAGCTTCAGGCTTACACTGTTGTTATATAAAAATCTTCCTTATATGCAATTTATAAAAGTACATTTACATTTTCCCCGAATTAAAATTTCATCACTGGAAAATGAAAATTTCGCAGTTAACCCCTTCTATCTTTTTATTTGTTGCACTTTACCCCTTCAATATTTTGTTTAATTAGAAGTCGCACATTCATTCGCAATAACCCACTTATACAAATACCTCTTACACATGAATCTCTCTTCTTTTTTCACCCCGACAAACCCTAGACCAAAAAAAAAATCTCTCACATACAAATTGCTCCACCAAAATCCAAGGAAATTAAGAATTGGGGATTTTAGTGCTTAAATAAACGAAGAAGATTTAGACGTCCACCCATCATCAGTTGTCAGGATGGAAACGAATGCAAATTTGGCTACAGGATTGCGATTTTTGCGGGGATTAAATATGACTTCGATTATTTGTTTGTAAGCTTTACCCCTTTCTTCTGGCTAAATATTTTATTTATGTAACTCTTTTTCAACCGTAGATTGTTAGGGTTTAGAAAATAGAAACAAAGATTATAATTTTATTAGTATATTGTATATAGCATGAAAATGAGATTTAGACATTTATCAGTATATTAGATTTATGCCATACATGGTCAAGCTGTTCAATGGATATTAATGGTCTAATTTGATGAACTTAAATTTCCAATTTAAATCTCCTTAAATCGTTCAACTTGAACACTTTGATTCAGAAAACTATTTCGAGTATTTTAGGCTACACTTACAATATAATAATTGTAATTGAGTGTAAGAGAGT
>JAYDYQ010000512.1:0-23653 GCA_034814905.1 Penstemon davidsonii | reverse complement strand
AAACACATACTGAGTGTTCTTAGTGAGTGATATTACTTCGTAGAATAGGTCTCATTTGTGATTTCCTATTGTGAGCTTGTTGCTTGGTCATTTGTTGTAAAAGCATGATAGGATAGTGCCCAGCAAGCCAACACAATAGCTTGTAATAGGACTATTTTATCTTGAACGAATCTTTGATTTATTAATTAATACGCAAAGTTTATTTATTTCGTGTATAAGATAAACTAATGGTCATCTTCATCTTTCGCGAATACATTTAAGCGATTGGTTGAAACCCTGAGATCACTTATGACTATGGGACGATTCACTTCAGTATTGAGTGCAATCATGAAACAGTCTCTAAGGTCGTGATCTTATAAATGTTTCAAGTCATAGATTCCTGTCGAGACGGGGTATCGAAGGAATCGTCAAGACTTGTACGATTATGCATGATTCACATGGAGTGAATTTGTATAGTTTCATGAACAAGACATTTGATGTCAGTGCATATGACTAGGTGGTTTGATAGGAGATCGAACGTATCGAACGACCCGAACAGAGAAACCCATTGTGTAAGTGCGGGGAAGCATATCGGTGATGGGATGTTTCTTAGGACTTATAACAGTGTACGATTTAGTCCTTAGACTTGAGGTGCTAGGGCGAATTCGGTATACGGGTGTGCGTGCTTTAACTTAGGAGCCGGTCACGTAGCCTGACTATTGTGCGCCTACGTTGGGTACGTACAGTCGTATGTGCGGATGGTTAGCATCAAGATGGGATCTACCGACTCATTGTAATGAATGAGTGAATTTCCTGTACGATCTTAGATAATAGATTCCGAGAAATCCATGGCCATGGTCGGTGACGGATTTGAAAAGGGGTTTCCAAATTTAGCAGTCACACTGGAATTATTATCCAGAACTAGAAAGTACAGAATCGAGATAATTAGAGGTGCCGACCAATTCACACACCCTAGGTCTCGATCGAGAAATTAGTCGTTAGAGGGACCGTATGTACATGGTACTTATAAGAGGTGAGGTTCACTAATGTCAATTCACCTGAAGTTGGGCCTCATGGGCTTGTGGCTAGACATCGACCATGAGGTGTGGGTACTCCTGGATTAATGGGAGATTAATTCTGGAGTGGTCAATTAAAGGAGTTTATTGATCGGAGCAGTTAATTGAATATTAATTGCTCATTAATTAAATCACGAAAGTCGTGGGCCTACGGCCAATTGATGGTGAACCTAGAGGGTCACACACAATACAGTTGGACAGTGACAGTCAATTAAGGAAAGGTTTGATTTAAAGGGTTAAATCAAATAAAAGAATTAAAGAGTTAATTCGGAGAGAGAGATAATTAATTAGATAGTCTAATTAATTAAATATTAATTAAAGAGTTAATTAAAGAGATAAATATTTAATTAGATTAAATGGGCTAATTTAATTAAGGTGGTTAATTAAATTAATGCAAGACATGGGCCAATTTAATTAATGGCCCATTAGTAAGTCTTGCACAAGAGGGCTTTTGAAAGTGGCTATAAAAAGGAGTCTTGGGAGACTTAAAACCCCAAGTGAAAAACTAAGCAAAAACCAACCCTAGCCGCCCCTCTTGCCTTAGCCGCGCCTACACGCGCCGCCGCCCCCTTCTCTCTCTTGTTTTCTCCTTCACCAAGAGTTGGATCTAGATCCAGCTCTGCCATTGACAAACCTTCCCTTCCAGTTCTGAGCCTAAGGATCGAAGGTGTCACTCAATCCATCTGGTGTGGACTATCTCTAGAGGCACAACACTTGGGGTGCTCTAGTGAACGAAAGAGAAGACCGGAGAAACCACCACCTTGCCTGTGGTGAGGTAAATCTCGATTTACCCCTTTATATTTAGTAATTTGTTGCTAAATTATATTCAACATGTTCATATGTGCTAGTAAATAAATCCTAGGGTTTGGGTGTATGAAATTTTTTTAATATTCCGCACTGTTGTTTTGACAATCATACCCCATAAATCCCAACAAAGCACAAGTGTTGTACTATTTACTGTGTGTTCTAGTAGAACATAAATCTTCGTGATTTAGAAGAGTGGACTAAGGACATTATGTCTGCCGATCCACTATATTATTCCTGTGTTACTTACCTTACATACTTGCATTTGCATTACATTACTTTCATAAGATAAGTAAAAGTTTTAAAAGACAAATATTTTAAAAAGAGGAATTTATAAAATCGGGGTTAAAATCTTAAGTAAAACTTATTTGAAAAACTGTCACTTGCATATCTGCTGCATACATGTTTGAAACTCTGAAGTTGTCTGAAAGATTTCCCTTACCGAGTTGTTCTCAATACTCAAGACATATGAGTTTAATTTGCCAATGATGGGGATAGACGAGTCGTCTAGTTCTAACCCTACTGCTGCCCTTATTGCCGCAAACAAATCAAATAAATCAGCAAGTAGACCAAAAGAAAATGACTAATCTGATGAAACCATGCTGCTGAACAAAAAGGAGTACACTGCTGGCGATGTTGCGTTGTTGAGAAACGGATTCAAGAAGTTCCACAAAAGAAAAATAAAGAACAAATACAACAATACCTCCACTTCTAACCTACTTCTCATGATAGTAAACATAATTCTAAATACAATCTAATGTGTTATAATTGTCCATATCCAAAAGCTGAGAAGTACACGGAAGAAGAAAACAAAGTGAGAAAAGAAAGGAAAAATAACAAGAAAAAAGTACTGTTGGCTGAAGCTGAAAAGATAGCTGCCATCTACTCGTTTGAGTCAGACTCAAAGACATCTAAAGATGACTATGCTGAAGAAGAGACACCGGCACTACTCTGTCTCATGGCCAAAGAATGAGATGATTTTGATACTGAGGTAACTCTCTCTGATGAAGAAAATGTACTATTTAATTCGTTTGAACAAATCATGGTTAACAACATAAGTGTTGTTGTTGCTATTGCTAAGCTTAAAGAAGAGATGAATATGCTGAAAGAGAAAAATATTCACTGAAATTTAAGGTTGAAAAACCACAAGAATCAGTTAAATATAAAAAGCTTGAGCATGAGAATGAAACTCTGAAAGTAGAATGTGAAGTTCATAAGGGAAAAATCATGGAACTTGAAAAGACTCTTGCTTCCAATGCTAAGTCTTCTAATGCAATAGAAAATATGAGTAGTAATCAGAAACTGCCCTATGATAAAACAGGTTTAAGCTTTGACTACTCTGAACAGTTTACATCTTCTAGTAACAATAAGGTAATCCTACATGTTCAGAATGCTAAACCTACTTCACTAGAAGCGAAGACTAAAGAGAAGAAGTCTCAAAAGGCTACTAAGGGTAAAGAGCCTAAGAAAGACAAACAGGATCAACAGAATAGTCCTAAGAAGTCTGCTGATAAGAGCAAAAAAAAGTCAGACTAGTGATAAGTCTAAGAAGTCTGTTAATGAGCAAGCAAGAAAGAAACCTAAGAAGCAAAGAACTCATAAAAATGACAATGCTTGGTATGAAAATGAGTCATATTATGTGCAACCTACTTTTTCATTATATTATCATGCACCTCATTATCTAACTTACTATGTTGCTGCATACCCTGCTCTTCATTCGATGCATGCTTATCCTGCATATCATACACCTTACCCTACTTATGAGCATTATTCGCATCATAATGATTATTATCATAATAAATCTGCTGAACATATGATGCACCAAAAGTCACAAAGGCACCACTAAAGTCTACTGAGCCTAAGAAGCCTAAGGTTACCAAAACTTGGGTTATCAAAGGTGATAATAATCCTCCATGACCTTCTCAATAAAGGGTACCTAAAAAAAAATTATTTTGTATTGTAGGTTAGGAGTAGGACTAGATGTAAAGTAGAAAAGAAATAGTACTTGGACAGTGGATGTTCAAGACACATGTGTGGTGACATACATGAGCTAACTGGAGTTGCTGCCCTAGACGGTCTAAAAGTTACATTTGGAGACAACAAAGAAGGCAAGATTGTGGCAATTGGAAATCTTATCAAAGGGAACATTGAGATATATGATGTCTCATATGTTAAAGGCCTGAAGTACAATCTGCTGAGTATTAGTCAATTTTGAGACAAGGAATTTTTTGTCATCTTCTCATCAGATGAGTGCTATGTGGGGCAGATTGGAAGAAGACAAGGAAAGATCTACATAGTCGACTGGAGCTCAATTGATAAGAATTCAAATGTATGTTTCGTGGCCTCTACACCTAATGAAATTAGTTGGATATGGCACAAAAGAATGAATCATGTAAACTCAAGACCATCAACAAGTTAATCAAGAATGATTTGGTTGAAGGACTTCCCAAAACAAGCATGAACAAAGACAAGCTATGTGATGCCTGTAAGATGATAGGATAGTGCCCAGCAAGCCAATTCACTTAAGCTTGTAATAGGTATATTCTGTAATAAACAATCTTTGATTTTATGAATAATACGCACATTTATTTATAACTGTATAGAATAAACAATGGCCAACTTCATC
Organism: Penstemon davidsonii; assembly: GCA_034814905.1. Taxonomy (NCBI): domain Eukaryota; kingdom Viridiplantae; phylum Streptophyta; class Magnoliopsida; order Lamiales; family Plantaginaceae; genus Penstemon; species Penstemon davidsonii. Next base: position 19,168 of record JAYDYQ010000512.1, on the reverse strand, counting down.
TCTCACGAATACATTTAAGCAATTGGATGAAATCCTTAGATCACATTTGACTATGGGACGATTCACTTCGGTATTGAGTGCAATCATGAAACAGTCTCTAAGGTCGTGATCTTAAAACACGTTCCAAGTCATAGATTCCGAACGAGACGGGGTATCGAAGGAATCGCCAAGACTTGTATGAATATGCATGATTCACATGGAGTGAATTTGTAGAGTTTCGTGAACAAGACATATGATGTCAGTGCATATGAGTAGGTTGTTCGATAGGGGATCGAACGCATCGAACGACCCGAACAGAGAAACCCATTGTGGAAGCGCATGATGCATATCGGTGATGGGATGTTTCTCAAGGCTTATAATAGTGTACGATTTAGTCCTTAGACTTGAGGTGCTAGGGCGAATTCGGTGCATGGGTATACGTACTTTGATCTAGGTGCAGGTCACCTAGTCTGACCATAATGTGCCTAAGTTGGGTGCGTATAGTTGTGTACGCGAGTGGTTAGTACCAATATAGAATCTACCGACTCATCGTAATGGATGAGAGAATTTCCTATACGATTCTTAGATAATAGATCCGAGAAACCCGTGGCCACGGTCGGTGACGGATTTGTAAAGGGGTTTCCAAATTTAGCAGTCACACTGGATTATTATCCCGATCAATTCACACACCCTAGGTCTCGGTCGGGAAATTAAGTCGATAGAAGGACCGTATGTACGTGGCAGTTATAAGAGGTGAGGTTCAAAAATATCAGTTCACCTGAAGTTGGGCCTCATGGGCTTGCGGCTAGACATCGACCATGAGGTGTGGGTACTCCTGAATTAATAAGGGAGATTAATTCTGGAGTGGTCAATTAAAAGGGTTTAGTTGATCGGAGCAATTAATTGCTCGTAAATTAAATCATGAAGGGTTCGTGGGCTTGCTGCCAATTGATGGTGAACCTAGAGGGTCACACACAATACAGTCGGACAGTGATAGTCATAAAAGAAAATATTTGATTTAAGGGAGTTAAATCAATAAATGAATTAAAGTGTTAATTCAATTGGAAGAATAATTAATTAGATAGTCTAATTAATTAAATATTAATTAAAGTGTTAATTAATTGAGAGATATTAATTAATTAGATTAATTGGGCTAATTTAATTAATGGGTAAATAAATTAAGTTGCAAGACATAGGCCTTTTAATTAATAGCCTAGAAGAAGTCTTGCAAGACTAGGTTTACTAAGGGGGCCTATATAAGGAGTCTAGGAGAGACTCAAACACAAGCTTACACTCTTGCACACAAAAACCCTGGCTGCCCCCTCTGTCCTAGCCGCCCCCTTGTAGCGCCACCCCCTCTCTCTGCTCTTCCATATCCGGATCTAGTTCTGAATCTGGATATGCTTCCTCCTCCATTGACAACCTTCAAGATCTAGTTCGTAGCCTGTGACTTGAAGGTGTTACTACAATCCAACTGGTGTGGATACACTCTGGAGGTGAGACAATTGGATCACTGCTTGTGAATCAACAACAAAGCCGGAGGTTACCACCACCTTGCCTGTGGTGAGGTAAAAATCGCATATCTCCCCTTTTTGTTTATTGTTGTTGTTTGATTCAACCTTTTCACATACATAAGATGAAAATTATATCTTGGGACTGCTGGGTGCCTCGGAAAAATTTTAAATTCCGCACTCTCGTTGTTCTGACAACCGAGGTATTCCCAACATAAGAAGTGTAAACAAATCAAGTCATCTTTAAAAAGAAAGAAGCACCAATCCTCAAATAGAATTCTGGAGCTACTTCACATGGATTTGTTTGGCCCCATAGATCCCATTAGCAATGGTGGAAAGAAATATTGACTTGCTGTTGGTATTCAACTAGATCCCATTTTTCAGGGATCGGAGACTTCATGATTTTCGAGAGGTCCCCTATTTCCAATTTCACCCAAACCAAGGAGTAAAAGACTTGGATGTCTAAATACTCGGAAAAAGATTCGAAGGCGGATTTTGAACAGTTGAGTGGGAAGAAAAGAAATTTCGAATAGTGAGCTCGGAGGACTCATTTTCTTTTCACATGTAATAAAATTTAATGATTTTAACTGAGTGGTAAGCCCCAATTTATAGTTGGTGAACTTTGGATCCGACGGTCAGAATTTCAAGCGTTCAACGACTAGATTAAGGCGTTAGTTAAGAGAAACCGTTCCACTCCCCGATGAAAAGGTATTGTTTGGCTGACAAAGTGGAGATTTATTGAAAAAATGGAGATTTTATGACTTAGTCAGAGGAATCTACGGCCTTATTATTGCCTTCTGCGGGGTCGAAAAAAATGAGGAAAAGTAGTTCGGACTAAATATGATACCTCGACCTACCGAGCACGCTATCCAATTTTATCCAAATAATACCCAAGTTCATCAAAATAAATAATTTCGAGCAATAATTTTGATTGCAAACCCGACGTTGAAGAAAGAAAGATTAATCGAAAAAGCATGCAATATAGTATCAAAAAAAGGAATATTATTCTTACAAAGGAAGGGTACAAAGAGAAAACAGGTAATGCTAAAAAAAAGATAAGTCCCTAGATTAGCTTATTCTCAGCAAATATCCTTTTGAGCTCGGCGCTGCGAGCTTCATAACCCCGAGCGTACCCCTCTTGTTCTCGACGCTCGGAATCCTTTTTATTTTGCTCGATCAAGGCTCGCATCTTCTCAAGTTCCTTGCTCAGCTCCTCATGAACTTGGCTCTCTTTCTGCTTTAGAGCAATATCCTTCTCAGAGATTAACTTCTGCTCGAGAGCCTTAGCTTCTTCGAGCGACTGCTTCAGAGCAGTCTGGTTCTTCTCTAATTCTGCGGCAATTGTTGCGCGGTGATTTGCTTCCAGCTCAACTTGCAGTCCGAGATTGAACAGGTGTTGCTGGATCTGCGTAGAGTTCAGAATGCTTGTAAAAAAATAATAGTAAAAGCAAGGAATTTCTCGAGAAGCAGCAAACTTACGAGGGTGGTCCATTTCGAGCCCGACTGCACAATTTCCCGAGCGCTCAGTCGGCTCAGTCTTTCTTGTTCCGCAACCAGAATGTTGTTCAAAGAGAGGTTCCAAGAAAACCCTTCAACCCCTGCATATTCGAGATTCTTGCATCAAGAGGGATGCCATCAGCTCGGGCTTTACCCCTTATCTCTTCATAGAACGCGACCAGCGTGCAATCGTCGACAGGGGAGGATTTTGCGGCACAAGCGGTTTGGGAGTTAGTTCTTTGGGAAAAAGGTTGCTCAAGTGGCGTCTCCCTCGAGACGTTAGCTTTTCCCGGACTTTTGGGAACATCCTGGCTCCCCCGATGCTTTCATCGCCTCACTCATGGGTTTATTCACATCGGCAAGCTGGCGTAAGACGGAAGAGGGAATAAGGTCATCCACTCGATGTCTTTTGTTGCTTTCGGCGGGTGTAGAACCGCCAGAACCAGTTCGAGCGTTTGGACTCTTATTAACCGATTTTTTCTCAGAAGAGCCGACAGTTTTCGAGCTCCGCTGAGAATCAGGTGTCTTATTGACTTTTTCCCGCTCGGACCTGTTAGATCGATCGTTGGGATCGTCATCGTCGAGGAGGAACTGGCTTTTTTCTGATGCTCCTCGGCCCTATGTGTTTGCTAACATGGCTTAGAAATCTTTGGTTTATTCGGTCGTTGCTTTTGTGTTTTCTCCATCATAACTTCGATGAACTAGCTGCTATCATAAAGTTGATCACCTACTAGATCGTCCATTGTAAATTGGAAGAGAACTTTGAATGATATCTGAAGGCTCCGATCTTAACTCTTGACAAGAAGGACGTAGTGAATTGCTTTTACAACATTATATTTATAGGGAAAAAGATAATTACCGTTGGAACCCCAACAGTCGCGGCTCCCTATGATACTTTATTTCGAAGTTGAGGTTGTACGCATTTTCAAGCGAAAAAAAGGTTGATCTGTGGAAGACTATTGTCTAAGCATGGAAAATCTAGATAATTTATATTTTACCTAGTTCATAGTTTTATGCCAAAAATGGCTGGATTAATTTACAAAGTTTCAAGATAAACAATTTATGGAATCAAGTTACGTTTTTGCTCAAGATAATGTTTTCGAATTATGATTGCGAGCATGAAAAATGAAAGATTTTTGTCTAAGGAATTATGAAGGATAAGCATCTGCTCAAAATGAAGTTTTCGAGTTAAGGGTATGAGCAAAAAAATAAAAGAATTTTGTCTGAGTTGTGCAAGAACAGTTGGAGGAATTCGAGTTATATCGATTGAAAATATTTCAAATTGATTACAAAGATGGAACACAAAAAATAACTACACTGTTCCCTATTACATAGATGTTTTTAAGAGGAGCCGGAGTTATTTTCGTCTGTATCATCCTCGACATCTTCCTCGGGATCCCCTTCAGAACTCGAGCCGAAGCAGATTTGTTTTTGCTCGGGCATGTCAGGATTCTTCATCGGGACCCCGAACTCTTCCACGAACCGTGCGAACTCATGGGTTTTCCAATCTGCAAAGGTCGAAGACTGGGCTTCGTAGTATTTGCCTTCTTTGGTCTTCAGGATATTCATATGCTTTACATACTCAGCCATTTTGTTGGGGATGACATTAGTTGCAACCAGTTGCTGGACTCCTTTGAAGAAGGTAGTCTGAATAATCCCACTAACCCTCTTTCGAGCAATAACATCGAGCACTGGAGACTCCAGAAACTCCTTAACCACGCCAAGGCGAGATTCCTCCTTTCCTTGATGGTATGATTGTTCAAAGTCTAGCCTGGCCTGTTCGAGCTCTTTCTTAAGCTTCTCATTTTTCGCCTCCAGAGCACTCTTTTCTGCGACCACTTAGACCAGACTCTCCTCGACCGCAGGAGTATACTTGTTTCCCTACCGGCCTCAGTCAACTCGACATTGAGTTCCTCGATCTTGGATCGGAGATGGGCGTTTTCCAACAAGGATTTCTGGAAAGCAGAATGAAGAAGGTCGGATTCATCCTCTAATAGTGCAGTTATGTATGCCTGTTGGAGTTAGTAGTCTCCGACCTGGAAGAGAAAAGTCTTGTTAGTTCAAGAATAAAAGAGGAAATTATCAGCATAGTAGTACGTTGATGCGATCGGGCGAATCGACCTAGAATATCATGATCATTACACGCAAAGTGCTCTCTTTGATCTTTAGCAAAACGACCTGCCATGAACACCTTCACAGCCTTATCGATCGTATTCTCGCCAGCAGGGCCGCGGTCACTGTGGATGGTCCCTTCTTCGGGATAGCCCTCTGCTCTCCGACCTTTTAGGTGGTCCTCGATGAAATCCACCATTTCAGGGGTGGATTTCCTTCACGACTAGGCAGAACTTTGTTGTTCCGGCCAAGAAGAACATTATTTTTCTTAGAAGGTGGAACCTCGTTGTGCCGTTCTTCGCGCATTCTTTTTCGAAGGTTCTCTTTCCCTTCTATTTTCTTAAAGGTGTATAAACTATACCCCACCCTCGGGGAGGAAGATGGATCCGAAGAAGGTTGGGGTTAGACCGTTCTTAAAGGTTCAGCTTGCTCGGTTACATCCCTTTCGCCGACAACTTCCTCGATCAGAATATTATCCATAGGTGGTTTCCCTAGCCTGATCAGCTCGGGATTGAGAAGGCTTTTTCTGCCGTCTAGGTTGGCCTTTCGTCTTTTTCAACGTCGATGCAGCCATCGTGCCAACAAGTGAGGCTCACGCCGCTTCCACCATATGACCTGAAAAGATAAAATAAAGGGAGTTAAAAAAACTATTTACAAAGACAATTATCTAATTAATTAAGACTCCTTACTCAGAGTTTGGGTATTTTCTGCAACCTCGGCCCCCTGAGGGCCCGAGCTGTCTTTATCCTCGGGGATGGCGAATGTAGCTTGGCTTAAACTCGCATTCCTCAGTATTTGTTCGAGAACGAGAATGGCCAATTGATATAGGTCGGAATGCATATAGGCAATAAAATTCTCACTCAGCGCCCAACGCATCGATCCCACGACTTTCTATTTTTTGTAGACCCATTCCGATTCACCTTTTCATTTATAGGGAACCATTTTGGAGCTCCCCTCATCGACAGGCATGTCCAAACCTTTGACGAAGAAAAACTTGCATTTCCAGTCTTGAGAGTTGCTCGAAACTATGGTCAATAAGATGGATTGATTTGGACGTTGGGAAAAGTATACGAATCCCACGTTCGAGGACGGCGAGTTGCTGATTTTGAAGATCTGCCAATTTTTTTGGAAATTGGCTAACTTCTTCTTGGCCTTCATCAAAGCACTGAAAGCAACCACATACCCTATTAAGTTGGGTTGAATTTGAGCCGGCGCAAGAGAAAAACATCAAGGACCTCCTCGAGTAATGGAATAAAGGGAATTATCAGGTCGTAGGAGAACTGCTTGCTATAAAATGCTTGGCACCCCTCTGGGGGCGCGTTAACTCGTAGTTCAGCAATCGGAATAACTATAGAATAGCCCTCCGGATGATATTTTCCGAACTCTTATTCTGACTCAGCCATGCTCGTGATCGGATCATAGCTGCAGATGATGTCGTCAACGTGGAGTTTGGTCTTTTGGATCTTCCCGGTCGTGGTTTTCCTCTTCAGGATGCTATCCAAGTCTTATAATTTCCATGTGAATATTATTGGATACTTCATAATCAAGTTTTCTTCCAAGGGATCAGATGCATGTTCGTCATCTTCGATCTCCACGTTCTCATCGTTCCCGTTCGCGGCTTTAGAAGTATTTGGTTGTTTGGATCTGTCCTGAGACTAGAATCCCAATTCGGTACTGGAAGAATGCCCTGAGGAGACATGTTTGGAGATTGTTTGATGTTTCGGTGGATAAAGAGTTACTTTTCTCGATCAGGATGCTCCGAGCAGTGATTCAATAATTTATGGTAATATTTTAGTACGCGGTCAATGTATATATATAAGGTTAAAAGGGTAAATAGTAAATTTAACCCCATGTAACCTCAACGGTTGAGCTTCCTCTGTGAAAATTCGAAAACCGCTTTATCATAATTAGCTTCTTGGACCCGTCATTGATTTTCCAGTATAAAGCAGTTGAATTCATTGACCGACTCACAACGGTTATGTACTATTTTTCCATTGCTCGGTCTTTATCCCACTGGGTTTTTCCGAACGAGGTTTTTAATGAGGCATATCTGAAGCACCAAGGTTACTAGGTCGATCAACACCTCCTTACAGTTTTTACTTTTCCAAGCTTCAGCTACACTTTTGCTCGAGAAGTGGGGGAGTATTGATGAGGGATATTTCGCATATTCTATTCTAGGAAATACCCCTGCTCGATATAAGTAAATCCCGACCTGCAAGACCAAGTTTTCGATTACAAGAACTCGACGACTCTAAAGCTCATATCCGAACAGGACTTTTCCCGAGTTCTCAAGGCCTGGCCTCACCAGTACATCTAAAAATACCAAGTGCATTTATGACATCAGACACGCTTTTCAAGGCATCCGTAGCTCGGGCTCTCAGCTCAGCTCACCTAATTTTAGAACAGAACGTTGTACTCATGATGAGGGATATTTCGTACGCGCCATTTTAGGAAATACCTCTCCTCGAGATCGAACCTAATCCCGACCAGGAGGACTATTCTTCGACCTGCAGAACGCTGTTTTTGATCAAGCCAGATTGATAGCTCGAGACCTTACTTTCTGATCTACGTCTCTCCTCGGAATCACTGCGGGGCCGACCCTCAGTCCTGGACAGGTGGCCGAGACAGTTTCCCCTGCGGAGGGTCCAACTAGCTCATCATTGTTCCTATATATACGCGACGCATTTATGACATCAGGGACGGCACTATTCCTAATATACACCCCAGCTCGGACTTAAAACTCGGAATCGGCCTTAGCTTGTTTTTCCTTATATTTATCTAGCTAGTTGTACGGCATCCTGTAACGCTCGAGTAGACCTTCTTTGTAACTTATATTTGGAACTTAATATCAATACATATCGCTTACACACTCGACTTATTTATTGTTCTGCTCGACTTTCCTTGTTTGTTCCGAACGAAAAAGAGTAAAATCATTGGCGCCCACCGTGGGGCACATTCGGGTGTTAGATCGAAAAATGCCTACTTCTAGGAGATACACGTACCAACGTGGCGAGCCTTCACAAGCCGTTGGAGCTCAACAATCAGTAAACAACGAACCAAGTAATCAATCCCGAGCGGCCCACCAGTCTGAGGTGCCGCCGCTCGACCCACTGAATGATTTGCCTATTCATACTACAATGGCCGATCTGCGTTCTATTATTGGAACTATGTGTAGAGAATTTCTGAATACGGAAAGAGCAGATCGGGAAACTATGCCCGGTCAGCAGCCCCCAGTCGATCAACCTACTGCTCGAGGTCCCGTTTCCAACAGGCGAAGGGAATGAAGTATTCGTCAATCTGCTTTGGGTGAACCATCTAATGTTCAACCCAGAGCACCTCGAGCTAGAACCGGTGTCCGCTCAAGGCAACCATCTAGAACCGTCCAAGGCTTGGATGATTCAGTGGTCGGGGAAAGTCAGCCCGAAGCTGCTTATAGGTTAAAGAGGCCGGTCTACAGAAAAGTGACCGAGCTAACTTGGACAAGATTGTGCAGGAAAGAGTTGTAAAAGAGTTAAAGAAGGAGATGCTGGTAAAGGAAACCCGACCCGCGGATGTTAGGGCTCGACGAACGGAGGCTAAAGAGGACGGGGCTGTTTTCCTTGAAGATGGGCGAGACAAGGAATTGAGTACGAATATCATGCGATGTTCACCCTTTTGCCAAGAAATTAGAGAAGCTCGAGGTACGGAGACAGTTCCAACGAGGTTGCCAAGGTATAATGGAACCTCCAACCCAGGAGAGCATATTAATAGCTTCATAAATGTGTTGAACTTATACGGGCATTCAGAAGACTTCTGTTGCAAAATCATGGTCACCACGTTCGAAGGAATCGCTTTGGATTGGTTCGGAAAGCTACCTCCAAACTCTATCTTCTCATTCGACGAGTTGTGCGATAAGCTGAAACACCAATTTGCCAGCCAAAGGAAACAAAGGTTACCTGCTAGTCATTTGGGAACGGTGAAGCAGCTGGAAGGAGAAACGCTAAGGCAATGGCTGGCTAGGTGTAGTATTGAACTTCTAAAGGTCGATACTCCACAGATCGAATTTTTGTCATCATTGATGTTCGAGCTAACCCGTAATAGCCAATTCGGGAACGCTCTTTGTCGAAAGCAACCAAAATCTTTCGAGCGAATCATGGAAATAGCTGAAAAGTACATGATCCAAGAGGAAATGAACAAGTTGAAGAATGCTCAGAATCCTAGGCCTCAGGTCGGAAAGAAACCTGACAGGGCCCCTATCCCAAAACCAAGCGACTATGGAGGGTCAGACGCGCAGCAAAGAGGCTCGGTTTGGCAGAGACTTAAGGTCTATAAACCTCAGGCTCCGACCCACAGATCTAATGTCTACGGTCGACCTGCTTCTCCAGAGCGGGCTCCAAGGAGAGAACCTAAAAAAAGAAATTTCACCAGGATGAATGCCTCGAGGGACGAAATTTTAACTGTGCTCGAGGAAAGGAATTTGGTCCCAGAAGCTCGGCGTACCACTCAGGCCAGGCCGGGGACCATGAATCACGATAAGTATTGCAGGTACCACAGGGCTCGAGGGCACAGCACCGAGGATTGTTTTCAATTGAAACAGGAAATTGAGAAATTGATCGCCCAAGGAAAACTGAAGGAATACGTTAGGAAGGGGAATCCTAACAACCGTTTCCGATCAAGAAATCCGCGAAAGTTTACTGAACAGCACCGTGACGATCAACATTAAGCTGAGGAGCAGACGAACGGGGTGATAAATGTAATAGCTGGCGGACCTGCCGGAGGAGATAGCAGGAATGCGAGGAAGAGGACTGCTAGGTCGATAAAGACAAGTATCTCGACCAGAAGCGAAATCATGTCCTTAGAACCAGCACCTTCGGCAAATCAGGTCATTAGTTTTACCGAGGCTGACAGACCAAGCGAAGTAATGTGGGACATTAACGAAGATGACCCCGATTTCTCGATGGTATTAACCTTGAAAATTGCTAACTTTGAGGTTAAAAGGGTATTGATCGATAATGGTAGCTCGGCAAACATAATCTCCTCTGAAGCTCTCGATAAAATGAATTTACAGCACCCACGTCTGGATCGGGTATCTACTCCGCTTATTGGCTTCGGTGGCTCGGAAATCGTTCCTCTCGGAACCATCCGCCTGAGTACCACTATGGGCAAGAAACCTAAAGATGTCACGAAGATGGTCAAGTTCTTGGTTGTAAGTACCCCTTTTGCTTATAATGCTATTTTGGGAAGACCGGCTTTAAACATTTTCAAAGCAGTAGTGTCAACTTACCATCAGAAGGTCAAGTGTCCCACTTTGGCGGGGGTCGGAGAAATGAGAAATGATCAGTGCATGGCATGGGAGTGTTACAACACGTCCCTAAACATGAAGAAGTAGTTTGAGCCTATTTTGCCCTCGAAGAAGAAGTTAGAGGATGAAAAGGTTTTCTCGGTATCCGACCTCCCTCTACCAGATTGCGAAAAATAGCAGAGTAAAAAAGGAAAAGAGATCGATATGAGCGTTCAACCCCCAAATCATAAACAGGTGACGTTAGTTCCAGGTTCACCCGAGAAGTTCACCAGGATAGGGACTGAGCTGAGTCAAGGGATGGAAACTATGTTGGTCGAGTTCTTGAGGGATAATGCCGATGTCTTTGCTTGGAGTTCTGACGACATCGTGGGGATCGACCCACGGGTAATTACTCATTTACTGAATATCGATCCTAAAGCAAAGCCGGTTAGACAAAAGAAGAGGAATCATGGTCGGGAAAAGGATAAAATCATTAACGCTGAGGTCGATCGTTTGTTAGCCGCTGGGCAGATCAAGGAAATAACATTTACTGAATGGCTCTGCAATGTAGTGTTGGTGTCGAAGGGAGAAAAGGTGGAAAACAAATGGAGAATGTGTAATGACTTTACAGACTTGAACAAGTTATGTCCAAGAGATCCCTATCGCTTACCGCGAATCGATATGCTGGTCGATTCGACCGCCGGTTTCATCTTCTTCAGCATGATGGATGCCTTTCAAGGATTTTATCAGATTTTTATGAATGAAAGGGATCAAGACAAAACCGCCTTCATTACCGAACACGGAGTGTACTGCTTCATAGTGATGCCTTTTGGACTGAGGAATGCTGGAGCAACTTATCAAAGGCTCGTAAACATGATGTTCAAGGATTTAATTGGTGAAATAATGGAAGTTTATGTCGATGATATGCTCGTAAAGAGCATGACCGAGGAAGACCATATAAAGCACCTCGACAAATGTTTTGCGATTTTGAGGAAGTACAGAATGAAACTAAATCCAGCAAAATGCACTTTTGGGGTGAGATCGGGAAAATTTCTCGGCTACTTGGTCCACGAGCGTGGCATCGAGGCAAACCCAGAGAAAATCAGAGCTATTGCCGAACTAAAACCACCAACGAAGCTAACTGAAGTGCAGAGTTTGATCGGAAAAATAATATCGTTGAACAGATTTATATCCCGTTCAGCGGACAAGAGTTTGCCTTTCTTCAAGTTGTTGAGGAAATAAAAAAGCTTCGAGTGAAATGAGGAGTGCGATAAAGCTTTTGAAGAACTTAAGAAGTACTTAGTCTCCCCACCAATGTTAGCAAAGCCGGTCGAAGGGGAGCCTTTGTATTTATACATAGCAGTATCGACTGATGCTATAAGCTCAGTTTTGGTGAGAGTTCAGGATTCCGATCACAAGCCGGTATATTATCTGAGTAAGTTGCTTCAAGGCGCGGAGAAGAATTATTTGGAGATCGAGAAATTCGCACTTGCTCTGGTTATTGCCGCACGGAAATTAAGGCCTTATTTTCAGACGTATAAGATTATTGTTTTGACAAACCAGCCTCTAAGGCAAGTTCTGTCAAAATCGGAGACGTCCAGAAGATTGATTAAATGGGCAGTAGAACTTGGACAGTTCGAAATCGAGTACCAACCTCGAACAGCGATCAAGGCCCAGGTCCTGGCCGATTTCATTGCAGAATCAACGGGAGCCAGTTCGGAAAAACAACAAGTTCCCGAGGTTAACCTGGTGGTAGATGTTCAGGAGAAAGTTTGGGTGATGCATGTCGATGGGTCATCGACTAGAGAAGGTGGTGGGGCCGGAATTCACTTTTAGGGTCCCGAGGTGGAGGACCTCAGTTATGCAATTACTCTAGATTTTGTGGTAACGAACAATGAAGCAGAATACGAGGCCCTAATTACTGGATTAGAAATGGCAATTAAAGCAAGTATAAAGTCTCTTACCGTGCTGACCGACTCCGAGCTGAGACATAGGCAAGTGAAGGGGGTCTATGAGGCAAAAGAGTTCAACATGGTAAAGTATCTAAAAAGGGTGAAGGATCTAGTGGCAAAGCTGGATAAGTTCGATATCCAAGCTATCCCTCGAGAAGAAAACTCTTGGGCGGATTTGCTCTCAAAATTTACGGGGTCGATGGATGGACGAAAGGAGAGAGTAATAACTTGGCTGATGTCCAACACTCCAGCTATAGATTTGAACGTAGCCCCGAGCTCGGAAATCTTGGAGATAGATACTCAAGGGCTTTCCTGGATGGAACCTTTAAAAACTTATCTAAGGAATGGTACCTTACCAGAGGAAGCGAATGAAGCACGACGAATTAAATATTGAGCTCCAATGTATGTTTTGGCCGGGGACCAGCTTTATAAGAGTTCTAGTTCAGGAATTTTGTTGAAGTGTGTTCCGGAGAGTCAATTCGATCTGATCCTAAAAGAAATTCATGAAGGTGAGGCTGGAAGCCATTGCGGTGCAAGAGCATTAGCTTTGAAATGCTCAAGGACTGGATATTATTGGCCTACTTTGGTTTCGGATTCCATCGATTATGTCAAGAAATGCCATCATTGTCAAGTTCATTCAAATTTGATTCATCAGCCCGCCGAACAGCTGCACTCTATTCCGATCTGTTGGCCGTTCGATAAGTGGGGAATCGATATAGTGGTACCTTTCCCAACCGCTAGGTCAAGGAATAATTATGTCTTGGTGGCTGTTGAATACTTCAGTAAATGGGTGGAGTGCATCGCACTAACCAAGATTACTCAGTTTCAGGTTATAAATTTTCTCTGGAAATATATTGTTTGCAGGTTCAGGATACCAAGGGTCTTGATCTCCGACAACGGAACTCAGTTTGCGGGAAAGCAGATTTTGGAGTGGTGCGAAAAATTTGGAATCCAGCAGAATTTCACCTCGGTCGGGCATCCCCAAGCAAACGGGCAGACCGAAGTCACCAACAGGGAAATTGTCCGATCACTTGAAAAGCGATTGGCCGAGGCAAAAGGTAAATGGTTGGACGAGCTTCCCGGAGTCATTTGGGCGAATAGAACCTCGGTAAAATCTGCTACTGGAGAGACTCCTTTTTCTTTGGTATATGGGTCGGAGGCTGTTATTCCGATCGAAACGTTGGTGCCATCACCAAGGGTTTAATCTTATGATCCCGACCAAAACCAGTTATTGAGAGAGATGGACGTCGACCACGTAGATGGCAAGCGTGACCGAGCGTGCATAAAGATCCAAGCCACCAAATCCAACATGGAAAGAGCTTATGACAAAAAAGTGGAGGTATCGAAACATGTCGGTAAGCTTCAACCGAACTGGGATGGCCCTTATGTCGTGCAAGAGGTCGGAAAGAAGGGATCCTATAAAATTGCTCACCTTAACGGTGAAACTTTGCCAAGAACCTGGAATGCAGTTAACCTGAGGAAGTACTATGAAAGATAGTTGTAATCGTTTTATTTTTCTTGTAATTTCATGTTTTTGCAACTCTATTTTATTTCAAGTGTAAGCACAATCAATGAAGTCCTCTTTCAAGCTCTAACTGTATTCCGAGCACCACGATGAAGAAAGAGCAATATGTCTCGACTGAGGTTGAAAGCTGTTGCTATGCCCCTCAGCTCGGTTAAAGACGCTCATAAAAAATAAAAAAAAATAAAAAAAAAAAACAAAAAAGCAAAATGTCTCGACTGAGGGTGAAAGCTGTTGCTATGCCCTTCAGCTCGATAAAGACTTGCTCAAAAAAGCAAAATGTCTCGCCTGAGGGTGAAAGATGTTGTTATGCCCCTCAGCTCGATAAAGACTTGCTCAATAAAGCAAAAATGTGTTGCTATGCCCCTCAGCTCGATAAAGACTTGCTCAAAAAAGCAAAATGTCTCGACTGAGGGTGAAAGCTGTTGCTATGCCCCTCAGCTCGATAAAGACTTGCTCAATAAAGCAAAAATGTCTCGACTGAGGGTGAAAGCTGTTGCTATGTCCCTCAACTCGATAAAGACTTGCCAAAAAAGCAAAATGTCTCGACTGAGGGTGAAAGCTGTTGCTGTGCCCCTCAGCTCGATAAAAGACTTGCTAAAATTATGCAAAATTTCTCGACTGAGGGTGAAAGCTATTGCTATGCCCCTCAGCTCGATAAAGACTTGCTCAAAAGTGCAAAATGTCTCGACTGAGGGTGAAAGTTGTTGCTGTGCCCCTCAGCTCGATAAAAGACTTGCTAAAATTATGCAAAATTTCTCGACCGAGGGTGAAAGCTGTTGCTATGCCCCTCAGCTCGATAAAGACTTGCTCAAAACAGCAAAATGTCTCGACTGAGGGTGAAAGCTGTTTCTGTGCCCCTCAGCTCGATAAAAGACTTGCTAAAATTATGCAAAATGTCTCGACCGAGGGTGAAAGCTGTTGCTATGCCCCTCAGCCCGATAAAGACTTGCTCGAAAAGAACATGACTATCTAGCTTGGAAAAAAGGACCTAAACGATAAAGTTTGTCAAATTATTTATTGTTGGGCAAATAAAATGCTGCTCGAGATGAAATAATGAAGTAACCCAGCTCGAGATATGGGAATCTTGAAAGTATTCATATTCTTGGAAAATTCTTTCTTAAGTTGATATTATTATTTCCTAAATTCAATTCTGATCGAGGTAAATTTCTCGGACTTAAGCTATTATTCATTTGGACGCGGAAAATCTATCTGTTCGTCATCGAGTTCAGATTGTTAAAGTTTTATTTTCGTCGGATTATCAGTTCGTCATCGAGTTGGATGTTGCGAGCAGAAATAATTAAGGACGATTGAAAAGAAAAATAAATTGCAAATGTTCGTTGACAAATAAAACTCTTATTTATAAATTCCGAGCAAGGCACAAGAGATCAATGAAATACAAGAAACTACAGCCTTATTGATATTCATCGAACAGATTACAGAGTTATTGAGTATGTTTACAAATAAAGTCCTAATACAACTACTGTGCCCTATTCTATGGTCTTCGAGTATCCTTCAATATTGTCGACCAGGAGCATTGGCGAGCATCCGATGAGTGCACCACAATTTGTGTGACAAATCGGTTGTCCGGTAGACTTGTAAAGTGATCGAGCTGTATATGTTTATTGTCTGATGATATCTGGTTTTGAAGTTAGACAATATGGATCGCAGACTACTTTTTCCGATCTCCATACAGTCCCCAGCCTTCTTGCCACCAGCCGAGCCTGATCACTTCCCCGAGTTAGCGTCTAAGGTTGAAATTCATTTTAAGATCCGAAATTTCAACCTAGAGCAGTAAGTCGTCATTTTATGATCCGAAAGCTCGACCCAAAGTTACCATTCTTCAAGAAAGAAAGGAAGAAATTGGTACTCGAGGTCAAACTTCCTTTTAATTTTCTGACCAGCTTTCCGCCCTCGGGGATACCCCTCGAAATCCGCAATGCTAACCCTGCCCAAAATACCCGAGCAAGGGTCAGTTACTTATTGGTATCTCGAGGGGAGATCCCATTTTCAGGGATCGGAGACCCATCGATCATCGAGGGGCCCCTTTTTTCCAATTCCACCCATACCAAAGAAATATGTATTTTGTTTGTGAGATCGGAAGTATGTTCGAAGCCAAATCTCGAAGGCTTGAACAAGAAGAAGGAAAGAACCGAGCTTGGTCCTCGGATGAAACATTTTCACGGTGTGAAGTAAAAAATTTCAGCTAAGTAAAAGGCCCTTTATATACTAAGGGAAAGTTAAGATCGACGGTCATTATTCAACGGAACCAACGGCCCAGATTAACGCATTTATCACGGGTGACTGTTCCGCTTCCCGAGTGATAGGTACTGTTTTGTCAGAATTTTTTGGAACTTTGCTGAAAAAAGGGGAATACTATGACTCGGTCAGAAGTCTGGTGCAGAAAACTTTCATTTTTTACTACCAGGTCGGAATTTCGATCAATTGTAGCTCGAGCATTATTTAGTTCACTATGAGAAAACAACTTGAATTTGAAGAGGTTCGAAGTAAATATGTTATTCCGACCAAAGCACAACGTTATTTAAAAGAAAGAGGGTTTATTATTCCGAAGCAACTAACATTACGGGAAAGGAAAACATAAAATTACAACATTTGATCGAGCAGAAAGGAATAAAGTTACAAGCAAAGGAAAAAGTCTCTAAATCAGCTTGTTCTCATACAAGATTTTGCGGAGCTCGACGTTGCGGGCCTCGTACCCCGCATCATAACCTTTCTTGTACGCCTCTTGCTCCCGCAGCTCGGCATTTTTCGTCTCCTGCTCGACAATGGACTTCAGCTTGTCCAGCTCTTTGCTCAACTCCTCGTGGACTTGGCTCTCTTTCAGCCTCACAGCCTTCTCCGTCTCAGAAGCGAGGTTCAGCTCGATAGCTCTAGCTCATCAAGAGATTTCGCCAGTGCGACCTTCTTTTCCTCCAACTCGAGGACCGTCGCAGCGCGCTGCTCGGCTTCTAGCTCGACCTGCAACCCGAGGTTGAAAAGGTGCTGCCCAACCTACATGGGATCACCGAAGAAGTTAAAAAAAATATATATATATATATATATAGAACTCACTTGGGTAAGCAGAGCTGAGCTCGATTGCACAATTTCCCGAGCACTTTTCCCTCTCAACCGCTCCTGCTCGGCCAACTGAATACTGCTCAGAGTAATGTCCCAACTGCTCGGGGCAACTCCTCCAGTCGCTGCTTTACTTTTCATCTCCTCAAAAATTGTACTAAGTGTGCGAGTGACGTCGGAGACAGAGCTGGAAGCCTCGGGATTCTTGTCCAACAGAGGAGACTCTTTCTTATCAACAGAAGGGTCATTTATTTTGACCTTTTTACTTGGAGGCTCGTTAACAACGTTCTTAGTAACCTCCAGCGCCAAAACACTTTCACCTAATGCTTTATCCTCCCCAGTCATTTGGATTAAGGTTGGGTCGGAATCAGATCCTCTACACGAGGCCTTTTGTTCAAAGCAAGCTTAGAGCCACCAGATATGACTTGCTTGCTAGGGTTAACGACCTGCGCTTTCCCCTCAGAGCTGTTCTTCGACCTGGAGGGGGAATCCGGAATTTGTATAACCGGCCCTTTCTCGATGGACCTTGGATTCGATGGAGAATCGACCTTATTTTTGCCACGATCGGCCTTAGAAACTTTCGATGCCTCTGTGGAGGACTTAGAATCTCTGATTTTGGACTTGGGAGCTTTTTCCTTCTTGGTTTTGAACATTTGACTTGGGTCGAGCTTGGAATTCACCAACCCCTCCATGATCGGATCTTGTAGTAAAGAGAAGGGCTCGATCTAATTTATCGATCTATGAGCTCCGACTTGCAGAATTATGATTTCAATGATACAAATCTTAAATTTCCCCTTCTATTTATAAGAAAGAGAAACGTTGCCTATTGGGGACCCAACAGTCGCGAATTTCAAGTTTTTCTGTGCTGTGTTACGAAGATCGATCGTCTTAATATTTTACCTACTAAGGAAGTCTACTTTAACTGGTGTTGCATAGCTCGATATCGACGTTCTCTCGAGCACCTTACAGCTTACAAAGACTATTGTCTAGTTGAGTTGTATTATAAATTCGGATAAAGTTTATGCATCTGGACGTGGCAAATATCGCAAACAAAAGAAAGGAGATTTTTATAAATGATCGAGAAAATTACATTACAGAAGAAGGAAAACCCTATAGTCTATTACAAGAAATCCTTCTAAGGGTCTTGTTCCTCCTCATTGCCCTCGCTCTCAGAATCGCCCTCGACGTCGACCTTTTCGTCCCCAGAAGCCTCTCGGTCATCCCCGCCTTCGGAAGCATCTTGATTTTCCTCGTATCCAGAACTATCTTTATCATCTTCATCCCCAGAACGATCTGAGCTTGAGCTCGAGCTGGACGTTTCCAATTCCAGCATGTCGGGATTAGACATGGGAACTCCGAACTCTCCCACGAAAGGGGAAACTCGTGCGTTTCCCAATCTGCGGAGCTCGATGATGAAACTCGATAATTTTCTCCGTCCATGTTCTTGAGAATGTCCATATGCTTCAAGTACTCATCTATCTTGTTAGGGATGACCTTCGCAGAGACCAACTGTCGAACCCCTTTATAAAAGGTAGTCTGAAGAATTTCACCGACCCTTTTTCGAGCTATGGCATCTAATGCGGGGGATTCCAGGAATTCTCTTATCGAGCTTAGGCGTGAATCCTCCTTACCACGCTGATAAGACAACTCTGAATCAGCCTTGGTCTGTGCGAGTTCTTCTTCTAGTCTCTCTCTTATCGAGCTTAGGCGTGAATCCTCTTTACCACGCTGATAAGACAACTCTGAATCAGCCTTGGTCTGTACGAGTTCTTCTTCTAGTCTCTTGACCTTATCTTCGAGCAGGCTTTTCTCCGCAACGACCTTCACCAAGCTCTCCTCGACCGTCGGAGTATACTTAGCCTTAGAATCTTCCAATTCTTTCTGGACAGCGGCAAGCTGATTGCGAAGTTTGGCTTCTTCGAAGAGAGAATTTTGGTAAGCCATATGAACTCGATCGGACTCGTCTTCCAACATCGAGGTACGATTCAGCTCAGTGAGGAAGCAGTCTCCGATCTACAAGGGGATAGCGGGAAATAGTTAATATTCTGTATAAAGACCTAAAGAATTATTATTACAATAAAGGAAATTGTACCATATGATGCGCTCGAGCAAATCGACCTAGTATATCGAGGTCGTTGTGAGCCAGAAGTTCCTCCTAATCCTCGGCAAATCTTCCCGCCATGAAGATTTTTATTGCTTTGTCATGCTCGTTTTCCCCCCTCGGGTCGCGATCACTCAGAATTGATCTTCACTCGGGATA